>CARXXK010000002.1:3673807-3945633 GCA_949089665.1 Macrosiphum euphorbiae | reverse complement strand
GCCAATTGGCCGCAGGCCCTGATTTACGCAAGTGCAGATGGAGCACTTGCACTTGGCCCCCAATTTTTGGGGGCCCCCGATCTCCGTGAATTGTAGAAAATTTTCTGTATTAAAATTTTTTTTAAAATTAATTATTTTTAATAAATTATAATTCCCATAGACCTTATACTAGTATAAGTTATTCTTCACCTCAATACGTCATATTAAAATAATAATAATAGAAAATTGTTCGAACATCGGAAATATTTGATACATAATAACTATTTATAGATTTCTTCCAGCCCAGTATTTACTGATTAACCGGTCGTTGGTGACGCATTTCGCTCCCACAATTACCATTTTTAGAACTATTGGTTTAGGTTATTCAGTTATCCACGGAAATGAATATCGCAAAACAAATGTTATAAATAAACTAATTTATAAAAAAAAAATTTTGAATCAGTTATCGAAACTTTTGCAGAGAAAAAAGCAAGAAAGAAATCTTTTTAAACTTTTTTTGTGATAAAATGTTATAGCTAAATAAAAATATAAATATAGAAAATATAGAAATGATTTATTTTTCATTTCATTTTAATTGTATAAAATAAATTGTTATATTAACAAGTTATTTACCATTTTTATAATTGTATGGAAGATTGATAATTAATTATGTTATTTAATTAGTATTATTTTTTCAATGTCCTTTATTTGGTTAAATTTACCAGACCAAGTCACTAAATTGTATTTATAGTATATGAAATAATGTACAAATATTTTATGAATTTTGAGATATTTATTTAATACTTAACATATAAATATTTTGTTTTATTATCAATATTTCCTCCTACTCTCTGTATAGATTTTTTCTAGAACATTTTTTTGACTTGTGGTGGTGGCCGGTGGGGGTAGGGGGTAGGGGGCCCCCAAAAAAATTGTGCACTTGGCCCAAATTTTATTAAATCAGGGCCTGCCCGCAGAGTGTTTTTTTGAGGACAAAATTACATCGGCACCAGGTGCCTTAATTTAAGCTATACCTATTAAAGAGTATTTAATGCGTAAGAAATTAGAAAATGTTCACTTGAATTGATTGTAAAAAATGTTGTTGAAAAAAAACACTCTCATATATCTATATATAATTTATTATTTTTATATAAATGCATATATTTTTGATAACTGCTTACCTATTTTTGCATTTTTCTTAAATATTTTAAATTTTTAAGAGCATATTAAATGTTTACACCAAGTTTTTTGTGTATAAAAGTGTACTCAAAGTCAACATAATATTATACATTGATACATATTGTATATTTGTATGTATTTGTTTTATTATCAATAGATACTCATTCTGTGGCTCCAATAAAATCATTGTGTTCAGAACATCATGAAGATTGGAAAAATTAATTTACAGTTCATGGACTTAAATGTATTGAAATAACTGGGGATTCAGAAATTCTCAATTATGTATCTTTAATAACTAATTATCAGTTGATAATAACTACTCCGGAAAAATGGGATTCGTTAACGAAAAAATGTCAAGAATTTAAGTATTAAATGTACATAGTCAAATTTTTTTTTATCGATGGGGTAAGCAGCAGTGTTGAGCCGAGATCAATATAATTGTATCTAGATAAAGATAAATTATAATAATGTTATCTAGATAAAGATAAAGATAACTAAATTATTTATTTATCTAGATACAGAAGAAAAAAAATTTTATCTAGATAAATTATGGGATAAATTTTTTTATATTTTTTATATCACTCTTCTTTAGCTCGTTGCAATATAGAATAACTTAATAGTATGTTATCGAAAATGTGGATAGTTATTAGTAAATACCACCTACTTAATAAATTACTATTAATTGTCCACATATATTCTACAATAAATAAAAGCCGTTTAAATAAATTAAATTATCTGGATAAATTTATCTAGATAACGGTAATTTTTATGTTAGATAACTGTGTAAATTAATATTTTCTATTTATCTAGATAAGATAGAAGATGAAAGAATATTTATCTAGATAAGCTCAACACTAGTAAGCAACCAAAAATAAATGATTTTACATTATGTTTTGTTGCTGTATCTGCTACAGTGACAAATGTTGACTATATTGCTAAATAGTTAACTAATGATCAAAATGATTCTGCCCATCAAATGCCAAGTTCCTTATAAAGTTTCCCAACAGATTGGTGGTATTTCGTCTTGCAAAAATTTCCCTCTATGGGTTTCCCTAACCCATAGCGGGAAATTCGGCGATCGTCGTTATGCCCATACTGACGGTGATCAATTGTCCTAATTTTTTATTTTTTTAGTCAATAAGATTATATCTATTTATGTTTTGGCTTATTGCTGTTTTAGTACCTAGTAATTATAATATACACTTCCTGTTTGATATATGTCTTTCGTTTACAGTTAGTTTTGAGGGTTGGATAAACAGTAAAAATACTGAAGAACCATTTAAATACATTTTTTTTACCACCCCCGGGTGGTGGACAGGCTCCAATGCAGTTGCAAAATTTGGACGAAATTACATAATATTAAAACCAAGAATAACGATTTTAGTTATTTTGTTGTAATTTAAAAATATTATTCGTGGATGTATGAAACTTTTAGAGTATATAGGTACCTATTGTTATATTTTATATGTATAATATACAATGACATTTTCAAATGTAATTTTTTTGGCAAAAATTAATTTAACCTACTGTAGTAATTATAAACTAACGCCTAATACTAGGTAAAATTAATAACTTTAATTTAATCACAATAATAATATTATAAAATATGGCTAGGTATCTATAGTAATATTATAGGCTATACCGTCTTCGCTCAGAATCTTTTTTCTTATACATTGATATTATATAATTGAATTCAAATGTAACACAATCCATGACAGTGACCTACTACTTGTAACCTACTGTACAGCAGAGCGACACCCACTTGCCCACCTTTTTAATTTTTAAAATAACATTTTCACAACGACATAATTTTTAAGGTAAATGGACATTTACAAAAAGCATAGTTACATAATTAAAACCTTTTTTTGGCACATATTCATGTACATATTTTGAATATTATATTTTATATATAAATACATAATTTTGCATTATAAAAACATACAAATCTAGATAATTATTAGTTATCATCTAGTGTTTATTTATTTATTACTTACATGGTTGTTTTAATATGGATGAAATTCCTTTCCATAGGTACACTCTTTTTATATGCGTGATCACTATTCTTTTTCATACCCATATCATACAACCACAGTCGGTCTTTCAATAATTCTATTAGAATTTCCGAGTTCATTTTTTTTTAAACATTTTAAAATTAAAAATATCAGAAAAAATAAATACGACCTACCTACTGAATCAAACGTCTTTCTATCAGACGACAAACAGACACAATAAATGATATTGTGTTTGGGTAAGAAACGACGGTTTTACACTATTTTGGTTAGTGATCTCTATTTTCAAACATAACAATCTAATAAAATTACAAACAATTAAAATTATGATAAAATTAGGATTTTATAGACGTATGGCTACATAATTAGTTACGTTTGTCGATAAATAATTATTAATAATTTAATACAATTTAATATACAATATAATTGGGCTTAAACTACTATTGTAAAAATGTAAATTTTTTAGGAACCGTAGCGTATTTTACCTTATTTAAATACGTAGTTACCAATAGCTTATATATAGAGTATGTCACAGATGTGACCAGTCAAAATATTTTCGAAATAATATCTTTGGTCAACATATAATCTTGGTCAAAATTTCTTTGAATAAAATATCTTTTTTACTGATTTTTATCAGCTCATTGGTTAGATATTACATTAACATAGACGATAGTCTAATAATTTCTAAGTATTTACTAAGTGTACATAGGTACTATGCCATTAAGTTAAAAATGGTAGAGGTCTTACATGTTGATTAGATGGGATTTTCGTAACTAAACTGTAGCTAGGCGTTTAATTTCCTTCTCCTTAAAAAAAGAACCCATCACTTCTGATTTTAAATAAAAAAATATTAAAATCTCGAGAGTAAATGAAATTAATGATCTTGGAGTTACGTTTGACACAAAACTTAATTTCAAACTACATACGAATAATATATATTATTAAAAAATCATCAGCCAATTAATATTAATCAAGCGCACTAGTAAAGACTTCCACTATGCTCATGCTCTTAAATTGCTATATTTCTCATTAGTACTCTCTCAACAGAAATATGCAAATTTGATTTGACACACTAACTTTATAACCTAAAATAAACCCTTTCTCAAATTCAGAATAATTTTTTATGATTTTCAAGCTTTCAATGTCAAATTTATAGAGCTCCTCATTCTGATTATAATATTATAAATAGGCTCTTCTCTATATTCTACCACTCGAATCATATTGGATAAAAACGTTCTTTATCATATACCTACTAGTATCTACAACTATTACCATTATGATAACTATTATTACTATTATAGGCTCTTTGCTCTATCGGTCAGCGTGAACACTGCTATTAATTCTCAACAATTATTATTATTACCTATTCGATAACACAGAACAATAAAAAAGCGAAACTCAATCAGCTGATTGGGGTCTTGTTTACGTATGATCTGAAGTCTGAACCTCCGAAAAACATGAAAATGTTTCCACGCATAAACAATATGATGTTAGACCCGAGGTTACCCGTATTATGAAAACGATTACCGCCACGTTGGAGGAGTATACCAGCGGGATTGGCTTGTTTACCATTCCCTATTTCACGTATACCACCTCCCCCTGGAGACTGAGTTCAAGGCCATAATCACTCGATCCAACTAATTTACTGAGTTTCGTACCCCTGTCCAAAGGTACCTTTAATTGGTACCTAAATACGTCCATAACCAAATTAATGACAATTATCAGTTGAGGTACACCAATTACAAGTAGGTAATAGGATTAAATTTAAATTTCATGAATTTAAAATGTCTAGTAAAAAAAATACATTATAAAACATTGATTTATTATCATTTAATTATACTATTATTTCTAATAATTATTTATCAATTATCAAAATAACAACCAACAACGCTGGCGGATCTGGACGTCAATACAATATAGTATTACCTAGTTTATTTTATATAATAAATAATAATGTTCTTAAACGTACAATACAATATAAACGAAAAGGAGTGCAAAATTTTAACGATATATCATATCATTGTTATTAGACTAGACATGATGCGTGCAAATTATTTAAACAAAACGTTTCACTAAATAGTATGATAACTAATATTATTGAGCACATTTATTACATTTTTTCAAAGGTGTTTGAATCCGAAAATAGATGACGATTTCACACAACGTATGACACATAATATAATTTAGTTGTTAAGAAAAGCATTTGTTGTTTAACTAATGTTTATCGAATGTATACATTAATCAAAACAATTAGGTATATATTTTATTTGTGAAACACGATTGTGAATGTGTTACCTTTTTTTGTAATGCAAACGTGCATGATTTTAAGCTAATTAATGACAATTTTTTAGAGGAAGAAAACGAACAGGTGAACACGTTTTCGAAAGTGTCTATACTTTTTCCCATTGCACATTGGTGGTCATTTATATGATTTTTTCTTTTTTCATGTGGCGTTGCGTGATAGATCACATAGATCGTATTAATACCATATCTTTGGACACAAAATCCACCAGTAAAGCCAAGGTTTGATTTAAAAAATATTTCCCCCACTCAGAGACTTGTTAATAAATAACTTATTTAGTTAATAATTTTTAGAAATAAGGTACATTTGTTATTCATAGTAATTCATAATAATTATTAGAAAAATAAACTTAAAAATATTCAACAGAATATATGGTTTTCATATTTCCAATCCATGTATTACAATTATGTTTATCATTACGACGAACCTATGTATTACCATCCGGCAACGGCACATAAAAAAATACAGGTAGGTACAAACGATTGAAAACGTGCCATTTGTCTATTCACAATCGTGTATCAACATTTAAAATAATATATGGAGTAGACAATTTATGAAAATGAAGAAATTCATTGAATAAGTGACCTACATAATATCTACTGTGACCTACCATGTAGTTTTTAATAGACTACCTGTTTCATGAGTATAAAATAAGTATCTAAGTAATACAATACTGATAGGCACTGAAAATAAAGGTGTATTACCTATACAGTTTTAACTTATTTTTTTTATTTATTATAATTTAAGGATAATAAAAATATTGCCTAAATATATATTTTATTCATAACATTTACAATTGTACATAAACATAAAAAAAAAAAATTACTAAACTATATTTAATCGAAAATAACGTAAGAAAGATAGAAATTAATTACGGTTTTTTACTGTTGATCTATACCATACTTCGATCAATACATCTGGGGCGGTACCATGCATTTGTATAACATTAGTTTTTAAAAACAAGATATAATTTATTGTTGGTGTATTTGCACTAACAAAATGATTTGAATGATTTACGGTTTGATTATTATTATACCTATCCCAAAGATTGAAGATTTTCATGCGCAATTCCCACTCACCCAATTTAACAGTTTAAACAATAGTTTTTAACAGTTCATTTTGAATTATAGACACTATGCATTAAAGTGTAAAAAGACCGATAGGCCGGGTTCAATAAGAAAAAATATCTTTTTTTTTTTTATTGTCTTTTCTAAACTCAAACCAAAAACGGTCCTTCAATACGTCTATCATTATTTCTGGTAGTCTTATGTGTATTTTCTTATCTAAATCTGATTCAGTTGGTAGTTCCCCTGGTAAAATACATCCTCAGTTGTATCTACGTATTACTCTTAGTTACGTGTCGTCTATTTGAATATATTCACCCATGAGTATCTGAGTATTGTAACAAGTGCAACATGCGAACATACATCTACATAGATTAAACCATTATAAAACAATATATCGGAGATGGTGTAAGACCATGTTTTTGTAATAATGCAATGACTATTCGTTATAAACAATAGAATATCATGTACAATTCGGCCACCGATATTTTATTTTATTTTTTTTAATAAAACAACATATGAAAACATGCAAAAACTACAACAACACTGTTGAAGTTGAACTATTTGTATAGTATATCGTTAATCATTAGTCAAGTCTAACTTGTTTATACAATAAAATGTAATATGTATTATCAAATATCCAGCAAATAAGGTACATTACGTAGGTACCTTCTCTATCTAAGAAAATACTTTTATAAGATGAAAAATTGTAAGTCACACACTTAATTGAACATTTTTCTGTAGGTCAAATATTCAATGAATGTTTAAAATTAATATGTTATAAAGCGCTTATTATAAAATGTTTTTTCCTATAAAACATGTGAGAACATAAAATATTACATATAAGTACTTCATAACATGTATGGTTGTTACACGATAATGAGGTAGGTACTTAATATATTTGTACCTATACACTATATACAATGACATATTTAACAAATATTTTTTGGTACCTATGGTTTTAAAATGTACAGATACTTATTTCAGTCGTAAAAAAGATGTTTACTCATATCATTATAGTTACATCAAACATTTTTTTTCCATATCGTCGATTTGTTAGCCCCGAAAACATAAAGAAATCTACAACTGAGTTTTATAAAATGTTGAAATTAAATAACTTATAGGTAGGTACCCAACGTTTTTTTAAAACCCAAAACCGCCATTGTATGTAAATACGCCATTGTATATTATATAAAATAATATTATTTAACACAATAAAGTATAATAATAAAAAATGTATTAATGTTTATAACATTGTAATGCTAAATGGATATGCTTAATATTGTGTGAAACAATATAGGATAAAATAACATTTTACAATTACATATATTTTTTAAATTAAACAGTGATTGTATCGCATTAAAAAAAATATCCATGGAAAATATTTTATGCTAAGGTTAATCGAATAGATAGGTGCCTCAACATAAATTAAAAGTTATACTACAATATAATTATCATTATATGCGATGAAACAAATGTTATATTGTGTACTTGAACGATATAAATCCACTATAAAACAGCTTGTCAATGAAAATGTATAGTTGATACATCAAGCACAAAAAAAACGTATACCTACGGTATATGTTTACGTAGTACCTAGACAGGTGGGTACCTATTTGCTAAATTGATAGGTAGATAAGATATATGTGTGTCATAAAAACTAGAGAATAAAATATTAGTATTACCGGTGCATTTCATTTATACATCGGTGTAGGTACATCTATGTGACTACGTGTACCTACTTAACATAACGCGAACTTTTACAGCTTTTTTTTTGTCATATTACAACTATTATATTATGTCTTCGTGGATTGATTACAATGACATTAAGTCGTTATAAGTGCTTATGTGTGTAATAAATAAGTATGAAAGTTATTTTATTAATTAAGAGTATAATATTTGTGGGAGTCCAAGAAGGTATTTAGGGGTTTTTGACTATTTTTCAATGTCATATCATTATCAACCCTAATAATTATCGTAACGGCTAAAATCATAAATAATAATAAAATGGTCTTTGTATAAAATGGAAATTATTGTCTAACAATGGAATCGAATACATAGTTAACAAAGTGTACAAACAATTGAATATAAATTAATATTATCGCAATGCAATTCAAAGCACGAATATAAAATGTTATTACATTATACCACGTACTATCCATAATAACGGCTATAGTTAACGTAATTAACAATATTAAATCAATGGACAAATAATAATTTTTATGATATACCTATATTATGTTAATAAACGACGTCTTAATTCCTATAGCATCACCAAACGGATCGTTTAGATTATTTTCAAACTACCAACCAACGGACATACTCTTTTAATTATATTATATAGGTACATTGTTTGGTTTTTTATTTCTAAGACAGAAGTTTATGTATAACACACAATTATATGATGGTGTCTTTCGATAATCAATATACATAATAATCACATCTAAGTATGAAATGCAAATAAGTCATTTTTAGATTTGAAACGACTTTAAATTGGCGGAAGCCATAAGGTGTATGGCATAAAGTATAAACATAGTATAATAATAATAATAATAATAATAATAATAATAATAATTTAAAAAAAAAATACATAATGCATCAGTGAACTTATTATATATAGGTGTAGGTAATATATTATGACTTGAACGGACAAGGAAAAAAATAAGAATGTAACTGAATACTATCTTATATATAGTATAACGGGATTAGGAAGGTTATCATCGGGACAAGACAAATTAGTATAATATATTATTTATGGCCGGTTGATATACATGATGATGATATTATATTATAATAATAACCTATACGATTGATTGAATTAAGTTCGTCGAGCAATACGTGATCGTCTAAAAATATACCTAAATAATTTAATTTTAATATATAATTAATGTATATTGCGTGTTACATTATAATATACGATCATTGCGTTGTCGTAGCGGACACCACTGCGTATAAAATATAAGTAAAAGTATAATAATATTATTCTATTGCATGTGAGTCTCCGGCTTAGACCAAACGCAGAGAAGAAGTAGCGTTACTGATACATCTTATTAGGAAACACAAAGCCGAATACCAAAACCGTCGGATGGACTTGTTGCCTAGTAATATGTATCTGATTGCCAGCACGACAAACACCATTTGGCTAGTCCGGTGCAGGTAGTACATTCTGAAACAATGAACAAAACTGATAAAATATTAGGTGCATGTAAGAGTTTTCGATTAAGTAGTCGTCCTTGACCGTTCACATTCCTTCCGTCTACCATTTTAATCGTTAATTCATGTAATGTTACTGCTGATTTTTAATCTCTAATGGATCGAAAGAGCTGCCTCAATCGTTTTATAATGTGTTTTTTCTTCAGTGGGATCAGTAAAATGCACTAAAAGCACTCAACAAGTTTTTTTTATAGATTATAAATCGAATAGTGTGATTTGGACAGATATTTTTTTTTATATTCCAATAGCTATTGAGAAAATCACAATACGGCGTAAAACGAAAACGAGTGCATAATACTGATGATAATATTTCCAAAATATAAACTTAAGCTATATCAGTCGACAATCAATGTCAACATCAATCATTCAATGACAAGTTTAAAAATTATATAAATATGTTGAGTGATCGTTTTTTACGGACGTCGTAAAGCTTGCAGACATTTACCGTTTACAAAAGCCGTGTTGCAACACTTTAGGTGGCTTAGAAAATCATATCTGCTAATTAAAGACACCGTGACTCTAATGTTATTAAATAAAACAATAATAACCCAAAGTTATTTTACAATTTTGACCGGTATCACTAAGTATTCATAAAGATTCAATTAAATTCAATTTAAGAAAGCAGTATAATAATAAACTGTACATAATTTCATTTCGAAAACGTCCTAAAAATAGCCTTTCCAGCTGTAAAAACTTAGAAAGGGGCGCATCCAGCACCCTTTAGTAGTGGAAATGGTCCTATTATATAAATAGTCGTCAAAATATTGTTTCGTAATATTATAGGTTAGATTTGGTGCGAATACAATGAAAACTCTGTACTAAACATACCGTCTCAATCGCAATTTGGCGTTTGGCACGGTGCTTGGGTGGTCTTTGAGGACAAACTGCCTGGTACCCCAGATGTATGACTCGATGTAGCTCCGCCACTCCAGTTGCGACACATCAAAGTAAAATGTCTTCTGGTCATTGGGGTCAAGTTCGGTGAACAGCTTCTGCACGTTTGTGTTCTTGAAGTTCCATTCGTGCGTGGTGAAGAATTCTAGACATGACACCGCCTTCTGTAGCCGTTTGTGGATTCGAACTAACCTGCATGTGCATACACATAGAAAAAACGATTAAAATGTATTATGATCTGTCTAGGTACTTCGTTTACTTATCTAAGTAAATATAAACAAATATGTAAAATGTAAAACTAATACACGTAGGTCGGCTAATTCAGATACCACTCCCGGTCGATAATATTTATAAAAAGGTATTCAATATTGGTCATTCGCCTATTATTATTTATTATACAAGGAGTCAGTGGTTAGATATATCCAAAGATAGACAGAAAGTGATTGGACATGGATATACATGCAGAATGTCACAAAGTTACCTTAAAAAGTTAAATGTTTTGTACCTTGGATAGTATAGGTACGAGATAACTACAGTGTTTGAAAGGAACAGATTCCTGGAACGAATTCCTTTTTATAAAAAAGGACGGGAAAATGAACTAGTTCTTTCATTTCAAGGAAAAATAACAAATTTTTTTGTTCTTTTCTAATTCCAATAATTTACACAATATATAACTGATTAGTGACCGTTATCGAGTATCAATGTTAATCGTTACTCATTAGTCATTAGCCACTTTATTAATATTTCTCATAAGTTATAAGTTAAAATTGATATAGAAATGAGTACCTATATATAAAATATAATTATTTTTAACTATAAACGATAAGACAGTCGGCCAACAATTTAATTTAGAAGACAATTTTGAAAAATAATTATTAAATATGTACGTACAGGTAGGCATATATTATAATTAAAAATTAAAGAAGTATGACTATGAAAAAAAACATTGATCATTAAATAAGAATTTTTATTTTATTTGGAACTAAAAAAGGAATTCGTCTATTTTCCAAAGGAATGACACAGGAACAAATTCTTTTTTTCTAAGAAACAAGGAACGAAACGATTTCCTTTTTTAAAAAAAGAACGAGGAACGGTACGAATTCTTTTTTTTAAGGAACTTACTAAACACTGGGTAACTAAAGCTTATAAATAATTATAATCAGTTATTTAGATATGCCGTAAATGAATCAAATTGTAAAATGTAACAGCTCGTAACAATTTGTATCAAATTTTGATTTTGATTAATACAAATTAAACGTCTATACAATTTACTATTTTAGTATTTATCCTAAAAATAGCGTTTTCTGTATGAAAAAGGAACATCATATTTCTCCCAAGTTCCATTCTCGTCTGGTCCAAATTAAGTACTTAATGTTAAGCTAACTTTTTCATTTTGTAGAAATTGTTTATTAATTGCCTAGTTATTATAATATTTTAAGGTATTATAAAGAATATCATTCATTTAGGCAGGGGTCATACGAGTATTTTATTGACGTACATTTTTTAATTGTATTGTCGACGGTCACACAATCGACGTCCGTCAGATTTGCTGTCCATTTGACGTCGTATACATCCGATACACGCTACGACGGACATTAACATATAATGTCCGACTATGTGTGATACTCGTGTGACCAACAGCATTACTTTGGGCTAAGGGATTGGGGTGCTCAGGGTTAGAAAGATACATTTCAAGTACGAAATTCGTCTCATATATAATTTATAAATAAGTATACATTTCATATTTATAAAGTAAAAATAAATAATTGAATTTATCTCAAAAAATTTTATTAAGTTGAATTAGTTCTCATAATGAAACAGGTACCTATTAGATAAGGCGTAGTAGGTACATATCATTTTTCATGATTAACAACTAACAATATTATGTTAATAATCTTAGTTAAACAATTTTGTATGGTTGGAATGAATACCTAATACCATTGATCATACATATATTACACAATGTAAAATATGTATAATAAGTCTAATCAATGAATAATGATAATACTACCCCTGTAAGATGATGTTGTTTACCAATGAAAACCTCTGCCAACGAGTACCTAATTCAGAATTGGTTTTTCATAGTTTTTAGATTCTGAGCGGAGCGATGTAATGAAGTGTGTTTTTAAAAAAAAAATGTTTTTGTGTTTGTCATCACTTTTTAGGACAGTAAAAGTGATAAGATTTTCTTCCCAGTAGTTTTCAAAAGTACCGTGAAAAACAAAAGAAAAATTAAGGAAAACGTGAGATTTTCGTATGATAGGTACCTACTCAGATTTGCGACTAAATTTATTTTGATTTTGGTATAACTCTAAAACAATAAACCTTAGATATATGATATTTTGACTGAATGTTTATATTAGCAGTTTCTATACACCATAACATTTTCAAAATATTTTTCAAATTTTTTTTATTTTTACTTAGCAATATCATAGACTGACTGACGGTCTTCGCTCAGAATCAGTTTTCTTATACAATTATATGATATCATTGAATTCAAATTTAACACAATCTATTACAGTGACTCAATTGTAACCTACTGTACAGCAGAGAGACACCCACTTGCCCACCTTTTTAGTCTTAGACTTGTTTCTTAAACATTTAAAATTAACCTAAGATAGTCATTATTGTAGGAAAAAAGTATTTTATTGGGCATTTTTAGCTCTTTTTAGAGAACCTGCAGTTAATCAGAAACGTGTGTTCTTGGAACTATATTATTAAGTATTATTAACTGGTATATCTTAATGATAAATTACATTTCCAATCAATGATCTATGTAAAAACGAATCTAGGAAAAAAAATCCCAAAAGCTATACTAACCGTTGTATACAGTTGTCAAAAATAATAATTAATAATAATAAAAAATATAAAACTTGAATGATAACTAATAATAATAGAAACAATAGTTATACCCTATTATATCATTATAATATTGATAAATAGGTAGGTACTTACATATTAAAATATTATATGATATTGCTAAATAAATATTTGTTTGTTTATTTATTTATTTATTTATAAACGGGTAGGTACCCTTTAGTAATAATAGTACAGTAAGTAGAATCTCAAAGTGACAAATATAACAGTGAAATTAAATAATAATATAATGTTTTAAATGAAATATTATTTTTAAAATTAACCGTATTCCTGTTTATGAATCCTAACATCTTAAATTATTTTTATTTGTTTAAGTCAAGTATTAATAATATGTAATGTACTACAATTATCAATTTCATAATTATAAATAATAATACATTATCTAGATGAGAAAAAGTAATAACACTACAAATTAAAGTTATTTATATTTAGTGGGAGCTAATTTTGACCACCCTAAGTAACAAATTTGTCTAGATTTTACTGTTAAATTAAAGTATCAGTTGAATACTTTTAATAGTCAAATATATTTTATTTATTATAATATCATTTTGACGTCTGATCGGAAATAATACCTATAACTACTCATATAAGAATTATGAAATCGATCTGTTCATGAAAAGTTTTCCATTTAATGACGTGGAAACGGTAAATAATATACTGTATGACCAAAAAAACACTTACACAGTATTAAATATATAAATATTAATTCATTTTAATATAAATTTAAAATTACTTTTTTAAAATTACGAAAATCGTACGTATTTTAGCAGATCACATAAGTTTAAAAATTGGAGTGAATTGACCTCTTATAAAATTTAAAGCTAAGATTATTATCTAGGCAATACCGTAGGCTTTTTATTATATTTAAAATTTAAAGCTATTTATGAGTATTTTAAGATGTAAAATTATAAATAAGTATTTGCTTTAGTGATTTTTTTTTTCAAATACCTTAGAAACATCACAAAAAATACGATATTCCCGTTAAAATTTACTATTTTAGCTCAGTAAATCTACTATTTATTTATGCTTTTAACTTTATGAGTCATATTATAATAAAATGGATATGTTCTAAAGAATATAAGTATTTCCCTCATACCGACATTAAAATTATTATATTTATGGTTTAGATTTAAGTTTTAACAGCGTACACATTATTATTTCCAGTGTTTTTCACTTTTTCGTTATAACTATTAATACTTTTAATATATATCTTAGTTATGAAAAGATACTAAATTTGGTTACCTATGTGTATAAATTGTATCAATATATATTTATTGTAATAATAATGAATATTTGAATGTTATACGTCATATTATGGCTTATTCAATTTAAACTTCAAAAAAGTAATTTGCTACTTTGACTCCTGCAATAATAAAATTAAAAGAATAACACACGCTAGAATTTAACTTCTATCATACCTACAATTTCAATTAGTAGATTAAAACTTCAAAGCGTATAGTAATATGATTATAATATTATTAGGTACAGGGTTAAAGAATGTGAAATATTATAATTGTATGGTTTTTATATAACTTAATGAGTTTTTAATTACTTAATTTTTTATTATAAAATATAAATTAAAACAGTAACTGATGTAGAAAAGAACGGAGATTTTAAAAATTACATTTCATTGATGAATAAACATTTAGGTACAATTATCATTGGCACTTTATAATTTTATAAATGTTAAAACAATTTAAAAATTAAAACTTGTCTACATGTATTATAATAGTGATACTTGTTATGTATTTATTTCATAAAATATATTTTAATTCCTCTTCGTATAATGCAAGTGGCAGTTCTAATCAACATCAAATCTAATTTTAAAAAAATGAAATCTTAATAAACGTATAAGGTATAAGTGTACAACATAACAAACTGGAGTTTAACAGAACCAATATAAGACTGCAGTAACCTATTATATTATTAAACTTAAAAGTAAGAATATTATCTAAAACACCTAATAGGTTTTTATTGATATTATAATTTTAAATGAAGTTGCAACAGTAAAATATTACAACTGTTAAAGAATATATTTATATTTATCTTTTATAATAAATGTTTATTTTTTAATTCTATAATATTGTGCAAAAAAATTGTCCAACAACAATATTTTTATCATATCAACAACATTATAGTGATTTATTATTTATACATTTCTATTGATTGTCGCTATTTGAAACTTATTATATTACTATCCTTTTTTTTTATATATTATAATGAGTAATCACAGTTTAGGAACGTAAGAAAGAAGGACTGAAGGCCATTGTTAAATTATGTTATATAATACGGAAAACCATGATTTCACACAATGACAATACATGAAAACTCGGTGACTGCCGCCATTTATATATAAATTTGTGATTATCTGATACATTTATTTTACCTACCTAGACTCTAGGGTAAGTAATTAATTTAATAAAAATGTTACTATTTGTTGTTTACTTAAAAAAAAAATATGTATTGTAACTGAAGCTTTCTTGCCAGAAAATTATTTAAATTGACATTGGCTTTTCAAAATTTACCAGTTAACTCAACAATGTAAAAAGAAGGTCGCCCACAGTCGATCTACCAACTACCTACCAAATATTCCCTCACTGACGCTGAAATACGTGAATTTGACACGCGTTGATGTCAAACGAACCCCTTGTCGTTTACTGTTAACCGTCAATGGCATTATCAATTCTGTAGTTATATGGAATAATAGCTTTCATCATGTACAACCAATAACGATTTATGTTTTTTTTTTTTTTTTTAGGGGTAAGTCTCCCTATTATGTTTAAATAAATACCCATAACAGTTAGGTACTATAGTGCACTATTGACCTATATTTATATAGTTTTATAGGTAAAAAAGAACAGACATTTGTCCCAGTTAATATTGTTGTATTTTAAATCTGCATCAGTAATCCACGGAATATACATGGGCATTTCTGAAATCTTACCTCGGTTGTCTACCGGTAATTTTGGCGAGAGCGTCAATGATGTAGGCAGGTGCCATCTGAAAAGCAGCTACACACAAATAGTTGACGACTCTGTTGCTTTTGAAACTGCCACCAGGGTACCACAAAATGTCGCTAAATGGGTTCTCCAATATGAACTCGTGGCCCAACCGTTCGATGTCCTTCCAGTAGATCGGATTCGTTGTGCCTGATGTACAATGATAGATTTCTATGCCCTTTGGCCTGCCGAAAGTGAAATATATTAAATAATATTTATATGTATGTATTATATGAAAATACTATATTAATAAAGTGATCCAAGTTTAATAGTACGTTTTGTAAAAATTAACCTGAGGCCCTCAGGCAAATCGAAAGACGGATGACAAAATATAATATTTGAATGGAGTCATCAATTATATTAATTAATAATTATGATTAAAATAATTGATTTAATACTAATTATTCCGTAATACCTATTATTATTTTGTGGGGCAGTCATCATATTATATTTAAATTATATTGAGCTGACATTATTATTATTATAGCTGTTCTGAGGCAGGTACTAAAATTACCACTAGTATAGACTCTTTTCAATGAGAATGTGAGTTCAAACAATTCCTTTGGGAACCATTATGAGATTGTTTTTATTTTTTAGTAACTGTTAGCCCTGTGAGAAGTGTCCAGTTGAATTTCGATTAGATGAAGAACCAATAATCTGTATGTCGATTTTTGAATGAGGTTTTTCAAATACAATAGTATCCATACAATGATATGTATGTGAGATGAGCGTATTTATTTGATACGTTTTATAAATGGATATATTAATTATATGATATAATAAATTAATAAATAATAATAAATTAATTATGGAAAATAAGTTATAATTAATAAGTAAATTTAAATGAAAAAAATATTACAGTTGTATAATTTTGACTAGGATTTGTATTAATTAAATAATGATATTATCTATTATTTTTTAGACAAGGTTATATTATAATACGTATGCAATACTTGTGTTGAAATAGATGGATATAATAAATCAAAAATAAGTTTTCACTTTACCATGTTGTGCTTATATTATTGTAACATACACATTAAATACAAAAAACATTTTATATCTCAAACAATAATAATTAGTTGAAATAATCTAATTTTGTTAACTATAATATAGTACACTATACAGTCTAAACTCTATAGCATAACATGGATATTATTTCTATATTATATCGCATCTGTCGATATCTATATAGTATCGTTGGTACTAATATAATAATTAATATTACATTACTTGGGATAATCAATTGTACTGGTCATTTCAGTATTAAATAATGTAATGCATGTGAGAAGTACAGATGCAGAGATCAACAGGAAGGATGCAAGGTGGCATATTAAAAGTAGGTACCTGCATATAAGTATACTCAGAACCACTTCAGTTGAATGATAGTGTTAACCACTCAAAGCAATACTTAAATAACTAATTAGGCATACACAATGTGATTTATTTTGAAAATAATATTAATAAAATAGGTATTTAATAGAGCTGGCACGCAGCAATTAAAATCAGAGCGAAACGGTGCTAAGTATAATCTCATATGCAAAATACGTTACCACAAGTGTTGGGACACTAATCCCACATTGCTGACCTCGGCGTTGGATAATGGTGTGCAGTGATATTAAATTTAAGATAAAAAAAACATACATTGCAATCGAAAAACGATTCTGAGCGAAGCTTGGTTAAAAAAACTATAAGGTTGAGATATTTCTTTATAAATGTTTGATTGTTGTTGACATTTTTACTGTAAAAGAAACTAATGAGAAAACCGAAAAATAACGTTCTGTCTAGACTCAAATCTGATCTTTAAAGACGGAACATGATATTTTTTAGCTCTCCCTATTTCACCCAAAAAAGTGGTCACAGTAAAAGATATTTGAAGTAAATTAAAAAAAAATAAAAATAAAAACTTCATCGTAAAACTAATAACTTCTTCGCTTTGCTCAGAATCTAAAATGTGCGTGACAAAATGAAATATACATTTTAAGGCTCAACAGAAATACGATACCATAATAGAATTGCCAGTCGTAGTCTATACAGGAGTGTACTTGTATTTATCTGAATTGAAATTAGATTTTGTATACACAATATAATAATACATTTAATTTAATTTTAATATATACTTATATGTCTGTTTACTTCAGAGATTTATACGACGGACAATTGTAAAGGTACTATCGTTATTAGGAAAATCCATTAACTTGAATTCATGCAAATAACGTCATCGGTTTATTTATGTTCAATCAGGGACTGGAACCTTTTGAATTTATCGGTATCGGTTCCGGTACCGGTTCTCCAAAAATAAAATAGCGGTTCCGGTTAGTTTCTGGTTCTTTTATGAAAAAAAAAAATAAAGGTACCGGTTCCAGATAATTTCGGTTCCGGTTCCAGCTAATTTTTAGTAGGAGCATTAAATAAATATAATTATTATAATTATTAATTTGTATTTATAGATAATATTTACCTATGTATGTAATTTTCTTACAAAAATATGGAAAAAGTAGTATTGACCTAAAGTTTTTGTGATAAGTGGACATCTGAGAACTCTAAAAATGTTATGCATGTTGCTTAATAAAAATAACTGACAAAGTTTTTGCAATCAGTTAATGGCCATAGTCGCCGGGCTTTAAAAATCAATTAAAAAAAAAAAATTTACTTATTGTATTGTATTATATTAATAATTGTAAATACTCTATTTTTATCTAATAAAAATTTATAAATAAAATTATTATATTTTAAAACCAAAAAGAACCTATATAATATAAAAATTCCTGTTCGGTTCCGGTTCATACAATTTTAAAGGTTCCGGTTCCAGAACCGGTTCTTTTAGGTTCGGTTCCAGTCCCTGTAGTTCAATGAAATGTATTTTGGATTTCACGTTTACGAAAACTAAAGCTGATCATGTCATAGTAAAATATGTTACCTATTGGTGGCCGTGTACCAGGCAGCCGATATTAATAAGTTGATACATATATCTACTGGGACCAGGTCAGCAATCAAGTCCTTGTGACACAGCAGTGTCCTCAGAACCCCTTTGCCGGCGCCAGCCAGCAGACCCGTCGGCCCATTTAAATTGTCTACCCATCCTAATATCGGTTCTCTCCACGATGCCGTAACTGTGTTCGTACAAAAAAACAAAAAATGCAATAAATAAAAAAAAAATAGAAATAAATAATTAAGTGCAATGCGTGATTTGAAATAGGTGATGTATTTTATTAGTAGGTACAAACTCTCATCATGTACACATAATATATTACAATTCCCTGTACTAATGTCAACTGAAACTCACCTATTGAAGGTCTAACGATGACTATGGGTAATCCATCGCCTAGTAGTAACAACATTTTTTCCGCTAATGCTTTCGTGAACGTGTATGTGTTTGGCCATCCTTTGATAATCCTGAAAAACAAAACCAAAACGGTTTACTTTATCACTAACTCCAAAAGTAATATATAATGTTGCACGGTTGTTATATTTTATCGAAATATTCATTTCCATTAATATTGTTATTATTTTAATTACCTACGTCTATTTTAAGTATACAACATAATGCCTTCATTGAGTTTAGAATTTTAAAAATCAGCTTTCATTAAATGCACATGGATTTCTGTATATACTTATTAAAAATTACAATGGTCATCTAATATCTATACTGAACTATATATCTGTACTGAATGTCTAAATAGTAAATATCTAAATGTTGTTACGAAAACATTAGGTATACCTACATATTTTTTTAATTAGATACTTAGGTATTAAACTACATAATAATATTGTTCATTAATTACAAATATTAAATGCACCTATACATATATGCTGTAAATAATTAAAGCACACCTCGGTATTTTGATCAAAGAAACTTACCTAGTTAAGTTGTAGATTGGTAGGTAATAATCAAATATTTAATATTGGAAAAAAACTAAAAAGGAAAAATTCGAATGTACAATATCGTTTTTATTTTTTCGTTGTACCTAACCCATATAAAATAAAGTGGAGTAATTTTAATAAAAACAAAGCGTGCAAGTGGGTCACTGTATAATGTATGGTATTAAATTTGAATTGAATGATATAATATCATTGTATAGGATAAACGATTTTGATCGGAGAAGGTTTGTCAGTATGGATATTTTTAATGTATTTATATTTTTATTACTTATTATTAATACGGTAGCCGGTAAGTTAAATTAATATTATAAAATAACAACTTGAAAATTGAAAATGTCGTTAAACAGCTTGAAAATAGTCAAAATATTTTGAAAATGTTATCAAGTATAGGAATTGATAAAATTAACATATGAATTAACAATTAGAAAATCGCTACTTGAGAAATCGTGTGAATGTCCAATGTTGTAAAAATTTGAACTTCAATCACTCATACAAATTTAACTTGACTTTCTTATAGAATTTTTTTTTTATATAAAGGTAAAAAAACTTATAAGGAATATTGAATTACATTTTAAAATCTTAGATTAAAGAAGAACATTTTTTATGAATTTCTAAATCAAAATAATGTGCACATTTTTGTGATTTTTACGCCTTTTGTCAAAATTCAAACTTTGAATGCTTATAAAAAAAAAATTGTGTCCACATATTTTTAATGTTTTTCAACTGTCATTGTAATAATATATTAGGAGCCTTGTATTAAACTTTCAAGCTTTTTGACCCAACTAATATAAAAAAAAACTAAAAAAATTGAAAACTGAATATGTCCGTATACAGCTCAAAACAAGTCAAAATATTTTATCGTGTATAGAAAATGTTTATATAAACATTCAGTGAACATTTCATATACCTAAGGTAATTTTTTTTGGAGTTACATCAAAACCAAAATCGATTTTGTCGAAACCCAGTTTTGCGTAAAAATTACCGTTTTTCCTTAATTTTTGTTTTGTTTTTCCTGCGCTTTTGAAAACTATTGAGAATTTTTAATTTTGACATCTCGAATGCACCAACTATATTCCATTAAACAAGATACCGTTGAAGAAATTCGATACAGTTTTTACTGCCCCAAACGGAGATGACAGACAAAAAAATAAAAAAACACACATCATTATAAAATCAACACATTCATCTCTCTGCTCAGAATCTAAAAATAAGCGTTAAGTCAGCGTTACAATGTGAAAACTGAGTTTTTACACCTCACAAAAAGCGATGTAATTCTTGTTTTAATTATGCTAAATTGTTCTTCTAGTGTATGTGTGTGTATTTGTACTGTATTAGTAATTTGGTATTGTATTAAAAGAAATTCCTTTAAATCCAATCGATGATGTTAATCCTATCACAAACATGTCCATGGTCCCTAGGGCTTTGCGTAGAGGCCAAACTCTACCCTGACCTGCCATCTGAAGTGATGTGGATGTGGTTAGTGCAGCAAACGCACGACTGCAGCCAGATGCAAGCCTTTAGGCATCAGAGTTCGCATAAAGTATTTAATTTAACTCAGTTATAACATTAATTCAATTAATTCAATTTTATGGCCTGATTTGTTTAATTCAAATAGTAGGTACCCATACGTAATGTCGATTCACGATTTTATCGTTTCAACTCATATCGCCTTAATTCATTGAATTTTAGACCTGAAATTGAGTTCACAAATCTCTAAACGATAGCCTAAAGACATATTAATTAATATTCAATAGCACTATAGCAGTAATAACATTTTATAAATACATTTTACAGGTTTTAATTAGAATTCATATCTTAACCATCTGCACGAGTAGTGAGTAGGTATCTACATATTCAGTCTAATGATTTCATTAACATTTTTCATTCATTTTAACTGCAACTCATTATTTTTACTTGTCAGAGTTTTTAATTTAATGAATGTATACTTCATATTTATTCTCCAAACTGCATAGAAAAATCCTAATTAAGAGAGAAATAATTTTAAGTAATGTCCCGTGGGATGAGACGTGGATTGATAATATTATATTACATTATAACAAACATGATCACCCCAAATATTTCCTTTATAAATAATCAGTTTAAATTCCAATTTGAAAAGGTTTAACAATTTAACTACATAATGTATGTATTTTCAAATACGTATTTACATTTTAAAAATTTCTAAAAAGTGTTGTACTCCTGTAAACTACAAACTTCTTTTTTTCAAACGAAATTCCTCTTTTTTTAAATTATTGAGCAGATCACTTTTCAGAAAATTTCTATGTATCTAAATTGAAATTCAAACGAGTAATTTTTTGAGTTAAGTATTAAATTTTATGTGCTAATGATAGTAAGACTTTTGGGCTATGATAATTGGAAAATTATAGTAATTAGTATTAATCCATCAACATTTTATAATTGGTAAAAATTGTCCGGAATGTAATAAATATTATAGATAATAGATTCAATATAAAATCCAATTAACGATTTCGTAAAATAATTTTTAAAGACTATTAACGAGTATTATGTACAGTATATATAATATATATATATATATTTGTATATACTAATAACTCATAAGTTTTGATTTAGATATATCAACATATTCAAAAATATAATTTGTTTAAAAAAAGGTTGGTTGTCAATTTCCATTTAGAAAAAGGGAAAAAGAAATGTGTAGGATCATACGAAATGGGTAGTATAAAAAATAAATAATTGAAAATATAGTCCTCAAGTATACGTCTTATAAATTCCAAAGATCAGAATTTATAATTTGAAGAAAAATAATGGTACTGATTATACTTATTGAATTACTTAACAAACATACTTATTATCTTCTATATTTTAACAATGTTTGATTACCTATTTTAATTTTCATTATAAATAATTTATTTAATCTTTGGAGCTATGAAATATGCCACCAAGAAAATAATAGCCCCACACATTTTCCTGAACACTGGTCGGACCAGGATAAAGATAATCGACATGGAGTTTATCTTTAAACCTGTAAATTATATATATTATATAATATATTATAAATACGAAACTATTACGAGAAACCACAAATCATCGTATAGTCTTGTTTTCAGTGCTTGAATTGGAAAAAAAATAGAAGGGGTATGCAAAAGTATAAAACATTTGTGCGTCCCCCAACATTTAAATGTCTTATCAATTCTTGAAATTAGAAGGGGTACGCTAAAATATTTTAAAAATAGAAGTTGGACTCCGTCCCCCCCGCGTCCCCCCAATTCAACCACTGCTTGTTTTCTACAGCAAACTTAATAAATTATTTACATTTTTGTTGTAATAAACAACAATAAGATATGGCATTAATAGGTAGGTAATTTTCTTTTATTGCTCAAGGGATGTTAGTATTTTACTTTTTATAATTAATGACTATATTATAAATAATTTATTAAAACTAATTTATTAAAAATGGTATTCAATTTGAATTCAAAGATATAATATCATTATATACGAAAAACGATTCTGAGCAGAGACGGTTTGTCATTGTTATTACTTATTATTAATACGGTAGTCGGTAAGTTGATTTAATATTTTAAAACTACAAAAAAATAACTAAAATTGTTATTTAATATGTAATTTTGACAAAATTTGAACCTAAAATAACTATAAAAAGACTTTGTTAATATATTTTTTAAATTTTTTGGTTACAGAATAACATATTTTTTCGGAATTTTGTTTGAAATGTTCAATCCTTAGCTATAAAAGTTAAACATTTTATACATTTTTTACTACAAAATCATTTTTTAGTTTTATATTTGAATCTTGTATTACATTTTTAAATCTTAGATTTAAAAAAAACAATTTTTATTAATTTCTAACTCGAAATAATTTACTAATTTTTAGTATTTTACGCCTTTTATCAAAATTCGAACTTTTAATGCTTATAAAAAAAATTGTAACAATTTTTTTTAAATATTTTTCAACTGTAATTGTAACAAGCTAAGCTTTGTTACAAGCTTTTTTGACCCAACCAAAAAAATTTTATTGATATTAGTGGAAAAATAAACTAAAAAAATTGTAAACTGAATATGTTTGTAAACAGCTTGAATGATGGATTATTTTGATGTTCATGTAATGAATGTAATGTTCATGTATGGAATATAATATTCCACGAGCAATTGGAAGCCGGGAGAATATTTAGTTTTTATAATGTATTATTTGAAAACCATCTGTAACTGGTTTATTTTATCAGTTTCTTCTTTATGGTAATTTAGTGTTGTTAATGATAACTGAAATAATTTTAACTCATGTTGTGAGAAACTTGTTTTTAAACCATCAAAAACATTGACTAATAAAGGACTGAATATCGCCGTTCTGATTTCTGTAAATCTATTCTACATTATTACTAACTAGAGTAGATTATACGATTTAAATATATATTTTGTTGTTTATATAATAGTACTATGGTCATTCAAAATTCTATATCGGTAATGTATGTTATCTTGTGTTATGTATGAATCTCTTCAAAATTCAAATGATTTAAAATGATTTAAAAAATGTGGTTTAATATGTTTATAATATTTTTAATGAATTTATCATAGAAGGCATCAGTATAGTATATGCTGTTTCAAATATATTTTTTTTAATGCTCCAAAGAGGATTAGTGTAACTAAGAAAATGTGTGTAAAACAAAAAATAGCAATTAGGTGTGAGTTTGTGTTTTCGCTTTTCCAGGGTTTTTGAAATCTTACTATGATAATATGTTACTTCAGTTAATACATTAATCATCTTGGGCATATCTTTTAAAAAACTAGTACCTTATTTGTGTCTCTAAAAACAATTCGTTTCTCACAATCCGGTTAACTATAGTGGACAATATATTATTTTAAAACTACGTATTTTTTTTCTGACCCAGAAAAATTTTTAAAAACCTCTTTAATAATTTCAATTAAATGTCGTATACTTTGAACTCGAGATGATTTTGAAATTGGAATATTCAGAGAATAATTGTAGCTTATGTTATAAATTCAACTACAGGCTACAGCTCTAGAAACACCTGATGCCACAATAGTGCAGCCATAAAAATCAGTACCAGCACACTTGTAGACCCATGTAGACTTGTTAACCTATTTTTTTAATTGATTTTAAAAAAATTTCCCTAGAAGTTTTCCACCAATCAAGATTTCTGCTAGGTGCTTTTATTATTTTCCATTGAACTATCACTATATTCTCCTTTATAATAACTTAATTTATCATTATTACTATTTAGTTGTATAATTTGAATTATGTAAAATGCATAAAATAAACATTAAACCAAATCCTATCTAATTGTTATATCATCAATATATCTTACTACTAGGGCTAGGGTGTGTACAACAGTAAAATATACATTTCATTTTGTTAAAATATGTTAAAATATGTTAAGATATACAATAAACTTATTATAAAATATAAAACGAATCTACCAATAATTTCCAAATCATCATTAAGTGATAGAGAAGCATTTTAAAATTTTAAATATATTGAATAAAATTACTTTTTATGTAAGCTAAATTATTTTTGTTAGTTTTTTACATAAATAAATCCAAAAAATATTTTATACATTTACGCATTTATTTCTTCAAAGGAATTATAATATTGATTTTATTAAATTAAAATTAGGAGCGTAAGATATTGCGTGGCATCAATATTTTACACTACCTACTTTAGTTTAAATATAACATAAAACACGCATTTTATATGCGTATAGCTAAAGACTTAAGATACCTATGGTATAATATTCATTATAATAAATATACTAAAATATGCAAAAATTTTCAAAATAATAATTGTTCATATTTTGTAACAATATAAAGCGAGTTGTGAACATTCCTCACCGAATTTTTAAATGGACTTTGAAAAAAATATCAATGCATAGGTCACTATGATATGACTAATCTAATTTGTTACTGTAAGACCCACCTAAAGTTTCATAAAAAATTATGCTGTAAAAACAATCTTATTGAATTAAACAATCTACCTAATCAGGGTCGAATTTAGGGGGGCACTGGCTACAACTGCCTCGGATGTCAGTATTTTGGGGGTGCCAAAATGTTGTGGTTGGAGATTTATTCCTTTGTGAATTATTAAAATTTTTAAAATTGAAATTATTTCAATAACAGTATTATGCTGTTTGAAATTTAAACAACTAATGTATTTATAGCAATATAGCTATTAGCGTTCGAGAATTATTAATATACCTATAATAATAGTTCCTTAAGAGGACGCTACACAGAAATTTGTTGTCTCCGTCTTACAAGTGCGAGTAACATACCAAATTTTACGCACAGCAGATCACGTTTAGCTCCGTTAGTTTAAAAATTAGAGTGAATTGACCTAATTATAAAATTTAAAGGTAAGATTAATATCTAGGGCACCTAATTGGCTTTTTATTATACTTTAATTTTAAAGTGGGTTATGAGTATTTTTAAATTTTTAATTGCTTGTAGGTACATCTTAAACTACTCATAACTAGTTTTAAAATTAAAATATAACAAAATGCTTATGAGATGCCCGAGATAAAAATCTTACCTTTAAATTGTATAAGGTTTAAGTTCATTCTAATTTTTAAACTAACGGAGGTAAGCGTGATCTGCTCAATGTGAAATTTGCTGTTACGCACTTGTAAGACAGAGACAAAAAATGTCAGTGTAGCTCCTACTCTGTAGTACTGTAGCGTTCTCTTAATACTTTTCCCATATTTGTTGAGACTCAAATATTCAATAGACATCATTTATATATAATAATACGGCGTATTTTGCTATCGTGTGCGTCGTGCGATACTACAAAAGTACAATAAATTATCAGTCAACAAACTCCATGTGTTTAATGCAATTATTTAACAATATTTTTAAAAATCACATATTATTGTAAAACAAGTATTCTTTTCTTTTCTGAAAATCTAAAAGGTTCTTATCTTGAGGATCTATCTCCCATATTTGCCGTGGTTAGGCCCCTTACAAAACCGCCAAATTTTTTTGCAATATAAATCAATAAACTTGTTCATTGTGGCTTTATTTATGTACCTATCGTGTATGTAGATTTTTAAAAAGTATTCTTTGGATGATTTTCAGATCTCTAGCTTTGCCTCTAAATTTAAAAATCACTCCAAAGTTATGTTCGTTAACTAAATCCTCACTTTTTTCATGGTAAAAAGTAATAGTATTTTACCATTATTCCTATACCATCGATATGGAATTATTTATTTGTTAATATGTTTGTTGTTTTAATTTTGTCTACAAAAAATATTTACTCTATTATTGGAATACAACTATTTTATTTTTTGCATTCGTTTCAAGTCTAATAGGTTTTTAAGAATTGCAAAGCTGGGATTATTGTAATTTTATAAAAAGTAAATTAGAAATGTTTTTTCTGATAGTGTAACAAGATGACCTGACATATGAAATAACTTTTATTCTAATCAATAATTGAAATTTTTTTTTATATATAATTTATAGTCCCTTGCGCTACACGAATATTATAAAAAAATATTTCTATTTTTTAATACCGAAAATAAATAATTTTATATTCGATTTAAATTTTTGGAAAAAATAAAAATAATAAATTTGTAAATCTGACTATATTATGAACAATTTTTATGGTAAAAACATTTATCTAAGTCAAGTAGTTTATTTTTTAGAATTTTTTTAAATATCAATATTTTTTTGATAAAATGTATTTAGAACGTTATAAGTTTTTTCAAAATATTTTTTAAGGAATTTCCTGAAGAGTATACTTCTTAATCATATAATTTCCACGATTTTTGTCATTATTGTAGGTATTACTATTTTTATTTAATAATTCTTTAATTATTTTTAATTATTATAATTCTTTGAAAACTAACTTGTCTTTGTACATACAGTTGTGGAAAATACGTACTATAGGTTTATACCTTCTTTTTGAGTGTATAAATATTAGCATTTTAAAATTATTTGAATGCTTTTGTCAATGTATCGACGTTTTAATGTACCAAGTTTGTTATACTTATCAAATGTTAAAAATTGGCAATCCCAAAACTTCAGACCATAGTTTGATTTTTAAACAGTTTTAAATGTTTTTCTAGAATCGGCTGTCGTCTTTATTGACCACACTCTTTAATATACCCGAACAATGGGTCCATAGACAGTTGTGTAAATAAATAGCCTATTCATAACGCCGTGTTATCATAATTTTATTATGCTATTAAAATATATTTTTCAAATAAAATTATAATTTGAGATACATGAAAAATGTATCCAATTAATTTGTAAAGCAAATACCTACGGAAGATAAGAAAATTTGATTAAAAATTGTATAAGTAAAAGATATAATTATGCTTAATGTATACTTATGCGCGTGTGAGTATTATACTATTTTATCGATTAGTTATCCACATCTTTAACACCCCTGACACCCCTAAGTTTTAGGTTTAGTGGGAGTTTTTACTTTTTAGATATCTTAATAGTTAAACTCTATAATTATAATAACCTCTTGTATAAAAGTTCCCATTTCACATGTGAAAAATTTTGAAACTTTATTGATATACAAATTGTTGTTATTTTGATTATCCATGACAACATGTGAGACTAAACGTAGATAAAAAGCTCAAAAATGTAATGGCATACGTTATGAAGTCGGAAACTGAATCTAGGTAATACTTAAATAAAATTAAGATATTATTTATATCTGTTCAATATTAGTTTCTCTGACTGTAAATCCAATTGACAACTGTTGTAGAATTTTAAAGTAATTTAAACAAGAGAGCGAACAAACGAACTGAAACATGAGTCTGACAACTCCGGTCTATGCGCAGCTTTAGCAGCTTATTTTAGTTTAAAATATCGTTGGCCGTATATAGTTGCAATAACAACAGATTTTGGAAATAATTGTTTTTTTCAACTAATCTGATTGACGTTTATAATTTAATTAGTCACTTAAAATCAGTTTGGCTGGACTATTGAAGAAAAATCTAATTTGAAATCGTCCATCTGACAGTATAATGTCTTACAATCCGAAATATACAATAATAAGGTCCAATTCACAGAAATGTCAATACCGTAATTACAGCTAACATGCACAATACGAATAAACGTATAAAGCTGTCCGCCCCGTATAATGTCCAATTAGTTGTCCAGTATAATAGATGTACAATTATCTATTACTACTAGCACGTCTTTTTTCTTATTATTTATTTTAATTGTTTAATACCTACACATAATTTTTTATATTAAAGCGCTTGTTATTTCGAAGTAAGAGAAGTTCTCAAGTGTATTTTTTTTTTTTAATATTTATGTCCATTGTAGTGTTTTAAGCATGCATATATAATATTGTATATTAAACATGCACTGAAATTTATTTTCTCGATTTCACAACTTAGTGTTTTTCATCTGTTGTATTAAGTAAAAACGATAAACTTGGTATAACCTTGATATTTTAGAGTTAAATTATTAGGTAGATTGCCAACTGATAATATACTACTCGCATGACCACAAGCTAGTCTCACGGCGGGCGGGATGGCTATAAATTATAATAATATAATATAATCAAACATGTCCCGCAGATTGACTCACTGGCTGATCATCAACGTAGAGCCTAAACAATGATATTTTGAGGCTTTCAATTATCAAAGTTAGAGTCGTATAGAGTTGGCAATTTAATGGGCAACAAAGTACACGGGGTCGGCTAGTATATTATAGAGGGTGTAACAGGAAGACCTGACAGATGAAATAACTTTTGTTCTAATCAATATTTTTAAATTTTTTTTTTTTATATATATATAATTTATATTCACTTGAGTTACACGTATAATATAAAAAAATGTTATTTTTTAATACTGAAAATAAAAAATTTAAATCAAAATTTAAATTTTTTGGGATAAATTCTAAACAGCCAATTTGTGAATCTGATTATAATTTTGATGGAAAAAACATTTATAGAAGTCAAGTAGTTTTTTTTAGAATTTTTTAATATATCAATAATTTTTTGATTAAATTAATTTGGAACGTAATATATTTCTTAAATTATTTAATAATCATATAATTGTAACAAATTTTATCAAACGTTTAAATAACATCATTTTTTTTTCAGGTCTCCCTGTATATTTAAAAAAAGTCACAAATTATACGTATCCAACGTTTTTATGGAACAATGTATGTTATTAATATTGTTTATTTTAAATTACCTATAGCTGTTCCCTGTGCGGCGTTACTTGTGAAAAATTAAATTTCCATATATTTACCCCTTCATATAATTAAGAAGCACAGATTTTTAACATAGTTATTTGCAGTGGCGTAGCCAGGAGTGGGGCTAAGGGGGCTATGCCCCCCCCCATTGACTGAGTTGACCTTAGAATTATATAAAGATTAGTACAAAAATAAAAAGTGTAAAACAAAAGACATAATGATATTGAATTTGTATTTGCATTTTTTATAAGAGTTATCCCCCCTCCCATACAAAATTCATGGCTACGCCATTGATTATTTGGGAGGTTTTATTTTATTTTATTTAACCAATGGCTACCGTATAAAAATAAAAATATATTCGTTTATCGTTCACCTTGTTTTTTGAATTTTGTGAGAGCCCTTCTTTAAAATGTAAGTTTTTCACAATTAAACTATACTCAACATTTATGTGTTGAAAAGTAAAAAGTAACTAATAAAAAGTAGTTTCGAACCGACCTTACTGAATCTATTGACGAAAAATGTATGAAAATCTGTCGTAAACAGTGGATTTGCATAAGGGTCATTTATTTTAGGCCTTTGATTTTATATAGTACCTAGTTATAATTATTAATTATAACTGGTCCTATACGGTGTTCAAATTAAATAATGCAAGTAGTGGATTTACCATATCCAAACTCCGTTCTATGTAATCTAAGTACACACATATTTTTAGCACATTCATTGAGGTGGTTTTTACCAAATATAAAATTATATTCAGTGATAGTAGCTTTTTTATTTTCTATAACCAATGCCAACCGTACATCAATAAAATAATTTTCTTTTTTTGTGATCCAACAAATCAATGTGTGAGCTCCGCTTTAAAACTCTAAATTAAAAAAAATTGGATTCGAGGTGAACATCCCCAGGTTTGGAATTAAATATTATGTTAATTAGGTTTGTACCAAATTTCAGAACAATCATGGCAGCGATATACTTGGCGCACACACACACACACACACACACACACACACACACACACACACACACACACACACACACACACCACACACCACCCATCACACACATTGCCTTTTATCAGTATAAATAGATAATCTATAGACTTCCAAGTAGATATCTATAAGATACCAGACAAGTTTTGTTAAATTTATTCGGGCAGTTATTTACAAAGGTATTTATTAATTTTATTTAATATACATTCTTATTGTATCTAAGTAATTTAAACGATTCTTCAACATTCTTTACTCTTTAGAATGCAACGATTATACTATTAAAATAATTTACTTTTCTGAATATATTTTGAACTACTCGTGTATTTACTCAAGATATTACCCTTTCCATCATAATTCATGATATTATAGACGTCTGACGATGCCGTTTACATTTATAAAATACCTATTTCATAATTGTTATACATCCAAAAATATCTTGGACTCATAAATATACTTAAATATATACTTAAAAGTATTCAGATCGTGTACATTAAATTACAACTGTTAATATAAATTATAATGTTTTAAAATAGTCCAAGACAGTTTTGGTTTGGGATATTAATAAAAATTAAAGACAATTTTTATCCAAACTATTTTGTCCTGGAATTGGAAATTTATCAGTGATTATAGAATAAATAACTGCAAATATTTAAAATATTATGACAAATAATTATTAATGTATTACCTAGATATCTTTATTTGTAATCTTCATAGGTACATATATTGTTTACTATTATTATCCTTCATTTTTATAATTGTATTCGTTATTAATCCTCAAGATTATTTTAAATCAAGAATTTAACACAAACCGATCTCACTCCATTGTTTTTTCGTGTACGTTTCATAATTTAAATAAAAAAACGTTTTACCACCACATGATGTCTTGATAATTTGTATTTTGTCCATTAGGAATTATGAATTAATAATATTATAACTACAAGAAAATATTAATTAAATAAACAAGGCACAGTTCACGTCTTATGTATACACAGCCACTCAATTGGTACACAACAGTAACTGTCTGGTCTCAGCGTAAAATGTTACTTATCGATAAATTGTGTATTATTAGATATATTATAATATATATTATTGACTTCAGTAGTAATTTCGGTGTGATTTTGGCTAGGATTATCAATAGTCAGTCGCTAAACTTATAGAGTCCACAAATGTGATCATACGTATCATTCATTATCACTTAACATATTTTACTACCCGAAAATGAATTGCGGAGAAAATTACATAATGTCAAAATAATATAGGTATGTACTCCTTTTTTTTTTAATATCGACAACACGTCACTACAGATTTTTTATACAATTCTCGATTCAAAAGAATCATAATACGTATTAAACTATATAATAATAAACTTACTTTGGTGTTATAGATTCCAGAAGATTTTCATCAAGACAATCAACACATTGAATAATTTGTTCTGGGTCTGCAGGAATGGGATATAAATGTTCTTCAACATCTTGTCGGTTGCAATTACAATACGCAGTGGAAACGTGTACAAAGGCCTAAAACATTTAGTATGTACATATAATACAATATTAGTGTCTTGCTTATAAAAAGTAAATCATAGGTAAGTAATTTATTTAAATCTAAAAACTAAAAGTTTGAACATGAAATGTACATAATATAATATTCGTATCTAAGTGTAATTTTAAATGGTTTCGGTGTTTTTAAGTATTTTTTAATGAATTATAAAATATGTTTAATGTTATTAATGTAATATTACCTGCTTATGTAAATTAAAAATTAAAAAGCTTATTTTTCTTATTATTTTATAAAATAAAATGTACTATGTACTTATATGTGTAGGTATCTAATTAGTGTGCTTTTAAATGGTTTCGATGTTTTTAAGTATTTTTTCATGAATCATTTATAATTATTTAAATTTTTAATGTTATAAAATGTAATTAAGTACCTGCGTAAATTAAAAATTAAAATTAAAAACTTTTTATTTTTCGTATTAATAATACGATAGTGAAATGCTTACACCAATTATTTTGAAAAGTTTGATTTTTTTAAGAATTTCATGTCATTGGAAATGAGTTATAAGTTTCCACAATAATGAGTACAAATTCTTAAACGGATCACCTTGTTTGATTTAACAAATTTGTGAAATATATTTAAATTAATACAATAATACATACAGTTTGAAAAGTTTACAAAACAAACACAATAATTTAAATACTCGTATTGATATAACATAATATAAAATAAATGTATTATAATAGGTATGTACCTACTATAGTGCGATTTAAGTATAATATATATTGACAGCGTTACGCCCTAAAAGTGTAATATTTCCCAGTTCATATGCAGTGTGTAACTTTTTGACCGATCCATTTGGACAGGTGATGTTTAAAATTTACAAAATTGGTAAATAATAGCTCTTTTAAGCACATAGTAAAATAAATAAAATCCATATTGACCATTTTATGCCTTCATAATATATTGTGCGATAAGTATTATAGGCAAGTTCAATATTCGTGAACTATGGGGTTCACTTACACGTTCACAACATGACTCAAACAGGCACAAATAATAGGTTTTCTTTATCTATAAGCTAAATATGAAATATTTCACCTGACGAGTTTATCGCAGTTATTTTATAATTAAATTTAGAAAGAATATTTGGGTTAAAAATGTTAAAATAATCCGTACCTACATGACAATATTGTAATTTCCTGTATAAATGGAATGGATTATTAAATCCGTTTTATATAATATTATATCTTATTATTTAAATGTTACAATTTAGATACATCCATACTGCAGGTGCAAAAATTTCAGTTATTAACTTCAATATCTTATAATATAATAATATTTAATACTATTTATAATAGGTATTCATTATGTAACCTACAATTAAAAAAAACTATGTCGTACTCAACTGTATTATGTAAGGTATTTTATTTATATCCTATAACTATCTAGCTTTCTTTAAATGTCTCCCATAAAACAAAATAAAAATAAATGTTAACATATTTTATGAAATTAGAATACTTACTTAAATATAATCATATATGCATACTTTGGGTGTTTTAATATCAGTAACAGTGTCACATGAAAACATTTTGTATACAAAAACAAAAATTATTATCAACCGTTGCGGCATAACCTACATAAATTAATACCTAACAATTTGTCTCTCTAAATCCCTCCGGTAATTTTCTGCTACCTACCCTATTATCAATTATTAACATACCGTCAGTTTATATCATTTTTTATTTTTCGACTTTACTTACTAAACTCAAGAATATGGATAAAGAACTTATCGGCTCAGAAATATTATACGTTCTCTCGTTCTCTGCCTATCGTTTAGATAATGTATCTGTTTCATCCATTTATTATAAGCAAAATATATATTATATACATGTATGAAATTAAATCAATTTTATATTACTTGTATGTCTGAATATGGAAAAAAAATTAATGAAAAATTAATATTTTTAGAAAAGCAGAGCCCTTCCAGTGGAAAGATTCATCATTCTGAGAAACTTGACTTTTTTCTTCATTATATGGCACACTCACTGTATGAAACAATAGTTCATTATATATTTAATAGATTATAAAAAATATATACATACACAAACATATATAGTTTCATGATATTAACCAGAAAATTCTCGAATAAAAGTTAATGTTTTTTTTATCAAAATATTTTCAATCATAATTCATTATGGTATTATAGAATCAAAATATTGCAATTCTTTTTCATATTATCTGGTATTAATATAAAATATTGAAAAAATTATATCGTGAATGGATATTATTTTACAGACTGATTAAACTTGTTTCGTATAGAAGTTGTCTCTCTCAATGCTTAAAAATGTAAGTTTTAAAAATGTTGAAACTTGTGCCCGGGGCAATTCTTCTCCCTTTTTAATTTTGCTTTAATCACAGTGTAGAATATTATTTATACAAATAGTAAGTATATCTAACACCTATGTTACATAACGAACAAATTATGATTATCCCTCTTATTAAGTATAATGTATTGGTACCCACCTACGTACGATTAAGTTTAGTTATGACTTGTGTAGTAAGTAAACTTGTTTAAACAGCACTTTTACGTTCGGTTTTTTTTAAATTTGAATTTCTCATTTACAGTCTTGTTAACTTGTTATAAATTAGTTAACAGAAAAATAACAATATTATTTGATACATAATATATTTATATATTGCCTAAATATATTACATAACCAGTATATAGGTAATAACTAATAATACGTGTATTTTAAATTAAATTTTGAATTTTTGGACATATGCATAGACTTTAAATTTATGTATTCCGAATCGATGTGTTATTAAATATAGTTTAAAAAATATATATAATTATAAATAATTAATTTTAATTTTTTAAGACAATGTAAAATTGTGTTTTAACTGTACCTATACGTGGTAAAATAATATAGATAAACTTAATGGTGAATAATATGTATGAAAGATAATAAATTCAAGTTTTCAAATTCTGATATCCCGAATATTCCGAATAGACCGATATTCAAATATTTTTTAAACATAAAAATATATTGTAAGTACTTGTATTTTAAGCTTAATATTTCTTGACGACATTAATGAAAACATTTCGAAAATTTTAAATACCTATCTATGAATAGCATAAAATTAGTTACAAAATATTTTATATAGATATGTACAAAAATTCAGTTTATGGATTCTGAGCGAAACGGTGAATATTTTGATTTTACAATATTAATATAATAATAATGTGTATTTTATTTTATTATATTTATTTTTGTATCTGTTATCACATTTTGGGGAACTAAAATGCTTCGGTTTTCTATTTCAGCATCTTTTTTAGTAGGTTGGTATTTTATACTATTAAATTTAAATATATAAATAATATATAATATAAATAAGTTTTAAATAGTTTTAAAAAGCGTCTGGAAAAACAATACACATACATTACATTGAGCTATTTATAGGCATAAAAAAATTTCGATTTGTATTAGTTTTCTTTCAATAACTTTTGAAAAAAAAATCTTGAAAAATTAATATAATATTCTTAATAAGTGGTTGTTAGAGGAAATTGAAAAAAAGTTGAGTGTAAATCAACAATATTCTTTATGAGGGTCTGAAGTAAGAATTTTAACGAAATTGGGAACATTTTCAAATTATTTTGAGTTAGAATTTCATAAAAAAATGTTCTATTTATATTTAAGATTTTAAAATGTTATTCAATATTCCCCATAATTTTTCCTATCTTCAGTTAAAAAGTCTACCGTAAATAATTTTTTATGAGCTTTTGAAGTTATTGGATATTGGATATTGGACATTCGTAAATGAACAAATTCTCATAAAACGATTTTCTTATTCTGTTGTAATTCAAAAATTATTATCTATATGACATGATATTTTCACCAAATGTTTATTTTATCAACAAGTTTAAAATTAGTTTAAAATTTATAAAATGTTCAATTTATTTTTATAACTAAAAAAGGGCTGAAAATGTATAACAAGGATTCTCATAAATAGTTTATATAGTAACCAAAAATAAAAAGTATATTATAAACATGGTTCTTTTTATAGACATTTTAAGTTAAAATTTGAACAAAATCTATATTTGTGGGCAAATGCAACTTTTAAATTATATTATTATATTTTATATGTACAAAGAAGTTTTAAAATGCAATTTTTTCAGCAAAAACTGATTCAAGGTACTTTAAAGTAGGTACTTACTCTAATATTAAATTAAATTACTTGAATCACAATGATAAAATAAAATATACATATTAATATTATAGGATGACAGACTGTCTTCGTTCAGAATCGTTTTTCGTATAAAATGTTTTTATATCATTGATTTCAAATTTAACACTTCTATTACTGTGACTTTTCTAGACACCTAGTTACCCACTTCCGCTTTTTTTTTTCTTTAAAATATATCAATTAAAAATGTTCGATCCGTCAAAAGTTTTGATAAAGGTAATAAAAGGGCCATCATAAGTTACCATATACCATTTAAAAAATATCAAAAATACATAGTCACAACATTTCTTAATAAGCGTTTAAAGTTAAAATGTCGACAAAATTCATCAACAACTCGAACATTTTCAAATTATATTGTAAGTAGAAGCTCACTCAAACTTATCTGCTTACATCAAATATTTAAAATTATGTGCAAGATTACTCATAGGTTGTCTACCGCTAACAAAAAAAAAGTTTACTAGAAAGTCGAAAATTTTTTTGTGAGCTTATGAAATTATTGTCAATCAAAATTTTTTTATAAAATAGCTTGAAAATGTAACCCAAAATCTAACATATGTTGTTGTAATAGCAGTGAAAAATACATAAAAGCGTTTTTATATGCATTTAAAGTTCAAATTATGACAAAATTCGTCATACTCATGAAAATGTATTAACTATTTTGAAGTAAAACATTTTGTAATTATATTGGAAAAAGAAGGCCTCCAGCAATTAATAACCTAAATTAATTTTTATTGAAAATACAAACGATAATAAGAATTATAGACTTTTCGTCAAGCCGTCTAGGGTTAATGGCTTTTATTATGACAATCGTTAACCGACATGTCTGACTATGTCAATTATAATGGATGTGAATATAGAGCAAATATACCTGCGTTTAAATACCCAATGTCATCAAAAATGGAATTCCAAACACTCATACAATATGTACATATAGTAGCTTTAAACTAAACTTTAAATTCCAGTAAAAAGAACTTACCAGCTTTTATTATACTCTCAAGCTTTAAGTATTAAAATTTTTATTGACATTTGAAATATATGAATTATTTTATTTAATATATAATTAATGGATTTTTATATTTTCCAAATGTCATTGTAACAATATATTAGGAGCCTAATTTTCAAGCTTGTTTACCCAACAAATTTTACTGACATTCATAGAAAATAAAAAATAAAAAAATTGGAAACTGAAAATGTCAGTAAACAGTTCAAGAGAAATCAAAATATTTTGATAATGTTATCGTGTATAGAAAAAGCTAATATAAACAACCAGTGAAAATGTCATGTATATAATAATATATATGATATGGTAATTATTTTAAGAGTTACTCTAAAAACCAAAATCGATTTTGCATAAAAATTCCCGTTTTTCCTTAATTAGTATGTGGTTTTATACGGTGCTTTGAAACTATTGGGGATTTTAAATTTTGCCCTCCCGAATGCACCAACTAGATTCACTTTCCCATCTAACAAGATACCGTCGAAGAAAATGGAAGCAGTTTTTCTGCCCCAAACGAAACGGTGATTACTGATGACAGACACAAAAATACAAAAAACATCATTGTAAAATCAATACATTCATCGCTACGCTCAGAATCTAAAATTGAAAACTCGTCAAAATCGCGGACATTTTCAAATTATTCTGTACTTAAATATTTATTAAATGTTTAATTTTTCTAGCTCAAGATTGAAAATTTAAAACAACGTTTCTCATAAGTAGGTAGTCAATATTGTATAAAAAAAATACATTAATAGAATATAATATAATATATTACATAAATATACAAAATGTATTAATTTTAGTATAGACAAATTTATTTTAATTTTAGTAATGTTAAAATTCGGATGAAATTAGATATTATTTGAACAAAGTCTGACGAATTTAGTCAGGTACTTTGTTGTAATTTAAAACTTTTATCCATGGGTAATTTTCATTTTTAACCTATATTATTATTATATTTTATACACACAATCATATTTTAAAATGAAATATTTTTGGAAAAAATGAATTCAACCTATGCCATGTTAGGTACTAATATATCATAAAATACATTTCGTATTATATAGGCTGACACAGATTATAGTCTTCCCTCAGAATTTTTTTTCGTATGCAATAATTTATCATTGAATTCAAATTTAACACATATTATATTACAATGACTTAGGTAGGTACTCTTCAATGGCGTGGTACACTCGACACCACCTACAGTGCAGCAAAGCGATTACCGCTATATACTTTACCCCTTTTTTCTTTGTATTTCAACGAACTATTGTTTATTAACAACACACAAGTAATTTCAATCAGGTACTAAAAGTTTTAATGTCTAAAAATATATTTCCTACAAACACAATCTAAAGTTTATTAAAGAAATGTCAATTCAAACGCTTCCGACTTCTTTGTAATGAATCATATACATACCCTACAACTGCCATAACCATTTAAAGACCGTATACATTATACGTCCATTAACTAATTAGGATTTGTATACATAGCCTTTTTGCCTTTATATAGATTTTATATACCTAATCACTAAATTTATGTGTTATAAATGTGTTGATTTTAAATTCCACCTTCTCTGGATATGTGTTAATCTGAAAATTAATTCTCTGTCCAAAGAATGTTGACCTATGTCAATATTATATCTAACAAAATATTTTATCATTGAATTTTCCTCAAAGTAGCTACATACTTACTTCATTTACACTGAATAAATAAAAACATTTTAACTTTTCTTCCACAAGTGTAGATAAGATAATTACCTAAGAAAATATGTGAAAATATAAAATAATAACAACCATAGGTACTGAATATAGTTTCCTTTCGTCTAATTATTCAATTTTTTCATAGGAAATTAATTGTGTTACTTTATTATAGGTTTTTTTACAATATTTGAGCTGTATAGCGCTGGAATATCTTATCCCGAAAATCCATTATTTTAAAATAAAGCCAATAATAATTTAGTAGATTATTATCAGTTAATGCATAGTGGCCAAAATGGTAGATTTTGTATCGACTCCGGCGGCTATTGATTTCGTCGTCTATTGTTCATAATATCTACCTATGGACTCCGGCCATTATTGATTCCGCCAATAGCTTTACATTTTATATCTCCCTATTATATACAATTTTTTTTTGTATATTTACATCTTCAACATATTATAAACAATGATGATAATAATTAATAATTATATTGTATTTAATCATGCAATGTTGATGAATCTGTACCTACTTATTTTTTTCATAATAAAAATTAAGTTGTCATTAATATAATGGCTATAATAACTTTAATTTTTCTTTTCCATACTTGTATGTATAGATCATATAGTCGTACAGACTTTAATATGATGGGTAGAAAAAAAGGGTCAGAGAAGTTGTTTGACAAAGAAAAAAATCTACTACATAAATTGAGTATGAAAAAATAATATGAAAAAACATGAGACAACGATATTGGAGGTTTACGAGGGTAACTAGCAATGGACAGAGCCCCAGCAATATGTAAATATTTAAAATTATAAACTATAAAAGTTTTGGTAGTTTGTTTATTGTATTACCTACCTACCAACCAATATCATGTAAATCATTATTTTGAATTAAACCTACCGATATTTTTTTTTTAAAATAAATTATATAAAATAGTTATTATACATCTAATATAATGACATTGCCATGTGTCATAAATTAATTGTTTTGATAATAAGTTCAGTAATATACTAGTATATAAAATATGCCGTCTAAATCTTTTAGCTGGTTTCTAAAATTTTTATTAATTTATCACTAGGTGATATCGATTCCTAAGTGTATGAGCAGTAGTCGGCAGAATCAATTGATGTCGAGTCTACATAATATGTTATAGGTACATAAAGTATTAATTCACTAGTATATGAACAGTAACCGGCAGAATCGATAAATCCCCAGGGAAATGGCATAATCATAGAGTTGGGAAATTTCTGGTTATGAAATAAATTATTTAAATATCAGTGCAAAAAAATTAGTTTTACACATTTATCAGACTTTTTTTTAGGTTTGGACCATTTATTTTGACAATAAAATATTATACTAGGTATTCCAAAATGTTTAATGTAATACAATTTTATTTTATTTGTGTGTGCTAAACTATCCTTGGACTATGCGCCTCGTTTATCTAGTATAAAACTAGGTGTTGCTCCAAGTTAAAATTTAAAATACACTTAGGTATTCTAATTTTTTTTCCATGTCTATAAACGTAATATTATAATCTAGAAATTAAATTATGCAATTTTCTACAAAAATTTTTATGCATATACCCACCTAGTTAATCATAATTAAATTATTATATAAAAATAAAATGATTTTCAGGAAATTTGTAATAAAATATAGTTTATGATTTCCAAAACTGCTGTGAGTCATATCATTCAATTGCATTTTAATTTCAAAGTTAATATTGTTATTAATTCATTAGTATATTCAACTTATATTTATCATAACGCGTTCTAACTAAAGTAAAGTTCTTAAATTTTAATTAAATATTTATATGTGTACTTACTGAACTGTATACGTTTTATAATTAATAAAAAGTAAAATAGTTTCCAAGTTAGTATTTTGTTTTCTATAAAATTGAAATAACTACTGAAACAACTCCACGCAAAATCCTTTTTAAAATGCGAAAATATTTACTTCCAAATACCTAACAATTTAATACCAAGTTTAGTCTAGGTATCTTAAAAAGTATTTTGAATAAAAGTGAATAATCCATTAATAACTGAAATATGAACATCGTTTTTCATTGAAATAATTTTAAAGATTAAAAATATTTCTCTTCACATCCGAAACCTTAGAAATTACTTGGGTAAACCGATCTTATTCAACTTTTATTTGTAGTTTTCACAAACTATTTTGAAATACCTACCATTAAAGTGATAATTTGTATTTTGTTTCAGATTAAATCAAAATAGTCAAGCATTTTACAAATAGTGATTTATTATTATTATCGATTTTTTTAAAGTGAGGTTTAAAACAATTTTATTACGTAATTTAGACTTTTCGTTAATTAGAGCAATGAATTGTTATATTTTTGATTTAAACCAATACGCTAAATACAAACAAAAACTCAATAATAATTAACTTAACGTTTACTTAACGTTTACTTAACTAGTTTTTACGATAATTATATACTATGTATCAGTGTAACACTTACCTCTAACTTGGTCATACGTTTGCTCAGCTGAACCAATCGTTTAGTACCTAACAAATTCATGGCAACGGAAAGTTTAAGTGCCTCGTCGAACTTAACGGTGGCTGCTGAGTGGAACACAATAGATACGTTATCAATTAACGTTTTTTGATCCAAAGGGCTGATGCCAAGTTCGAATTTAGTGACATCACCATTAATCGGCACTAATTTTTTTAGAGACTCGGGTTGATTTTTCCTCACCCAATCAAATATCTAAAATAATTAAAAGAAAAAAAAACGAAAGATTAAAACAACAAAAACGGAAATTACAAGCATTACGACGAGTACCTACCTATATATATAAGGGTTATAAGGAATTGAGTACCTATCTTTCAATATTTAAAAAAAAATAAATGTATCATTATATGGGTACATCAAACATTGTCAATTTATGTCTATTAAGTATTTGCATCAACAAATTTACATTTTATTACACTCATTGAAAATGAGGCATAATTCGTAAACTGTATTCTACAAAATCAATTGTTTAAGATTTTAATTAATCTAGAATATCTTATAGATATAGTGGCATAATAGAAGGAAATCGGGGATGTATAATAGGTACCTACGAGTTGGTTCCCAGAATGACTTTCTAGTTTATTTCCAGTGAATCTACAAAATATTGTGTAGCTACGAATTTTACCTTTCAATAGATATTATAGTTGTTTATTCTTACTGCCTATGTGTATTATTTATTATTATTATTATTACTATTATTATTATTATTATTATTTAATAATCGGAAAATACGAAATAAAATAATGTAAAACGATTTCAAAGTAATACATTTAAAACTACAATATTATATAGTGAATAAGACAGAACACAGGATAAAATATATTATACATGGAAACTAGGTAAACATAAATCAAGAAAAGAGCTTTTTAAATATATATGAACCAAGACCTGTATTGGAATAAAAATATCAACGAGTGCTGCCAAACACTGACGTGTTATTTTCAAATTTAGCACGCGTTTTGAACAAGCTATAATATAAAATATAAATATATCTATACATAGATTGTAGTTTATTATTTTAACTATTCCCCCGATCAATTTAACTAAAACGTGAAAGATTTATTAGATGCTTTTGGTTATTTAAAAAAAAATTATAGGTATGCATGCGGCATGCTGTATTGCAATTATATAAAATATTAACGGTGCAAAGAAGAAAATTGTTTGCTCATCGAGCGCGACATAATCCGAAATAGATGGTCAATGAAACGTAATATTATATAATAAAAAAATATTACGATACATTTTTATGCATATTATTGCTACTAATATTGATAATGTTATCATTTTATTTTACCGCAGCGTTCAGTAGTTGATCCAGCCTAGATTTGACGTCGTGGCCTTGTTTGGGCCTGATTAATAGGTATATACATGCGATGTTCGGACACGAGTGCAGCAATTTCTCCACCAACACCTTGCCCATGAACCCTGTGCCACCGGTGATGAGTACGTGACGACCGCGGAAAAAGTCCGATATCGGGCTGGACGTGCTGGCCATTTTGATATTCTTCGTAGCACAACTGGAAAAGAAAAGAAAACGAATTTAAATATTAGCATAGTTATATATTATCTCGTTATATCATATTGTTATATTATAATAATATGACTCCGAAACAACAAATAATACGAAAATCTGCGGATTAAAGACGATAATAATAGTGAATGAGAGACGTGTAGGGGGTACGTTTCTCTAGTGTTATGAGATAATAAAATAGAGAAAGAGAAGCGAGAGAGACAATCCTTTTAGTTATTTCAATGGTGATAATATTATTATATGCGTCACGTGCACGTGGAGCGTGTGAGACCTCACGCCCTCCTGAGCTTTCGATACGGGAAAGTTATACCCATTACAGACACTCGTCGTCGTCGGCGATAGAATTCTAACGACGAATCTCGAATTTCGCATCCACACGAAACACATCTCGGACGCCGGCGGATGTCTCCGAGTGTGTTGTCGGTCATCGGAGGGACACAATTATAAGGGGTAAGTCGGAGTTAGGAGTGTTCACGAGTTATAATTTTTACAGTAATAACAACAATACGCATAAACCTCATAGCGATGACGAAAAAAAAAATATAATTATATATGATGATGATAATAATATTTACTGTTCACGATATTGTCGTTGTCGTCAATTATTGAAAACAGCGATGGGTGGCCCTCTCGTAAGTGGTAAGACGAAAAAAAAAAACACGACCGCGGACGGATATGACGGATACGAGACTGCCGCAACGTACCTCTGTGTACGACTTGTAAACCAACCAACGCGCCGACGGACGGTTGGACGAGAGCCGGCGGCAGGACAACACGATGCGGCGGCGACGACGACGACGACGACGACGACACTCCACGAGCGACGATACGTGAATGTGTGTGTGTACGCGGGTTTGTGTGCGAGTGTGTGTAGGTACGCGCGGCGCGCCGTGTGGTGTAGCAACCGTACAGCTGAGGCCTGAGAGCGGCAGCCGTCGCCGTCGCAGACTGCGGCCGAAGTGCGCGTGCGTGTCGCGCCTTGTGCCGGTGTGTGTCGACGGGCGCGTATGTGTGCGCTTACGCACTCACGACCCCATCCCGGCGGCGGCAATGGTAATTCGATAAAGGGGCGGGCGCGCTCGCCATCCCGCGTTCTACCGCGTGCGGGCGGCGGAACTGAAAAAAATCGGGGTGCCGCCGCGCCTTCCCCTCGCTTGCGTAGCGTCGCGTCATCCCTCGCCGAGGTGGCGTTGGTGGTATCATCCCCTCTCGTCCCGGCCGGCTAACCACCCGCGTATCTTTGGGCCGTGGTCCGCGCGGTGGCGGTGTACGGTAGTATGGTCGTGTGGTCTTGGCGGAAGAGCGGGCTCGATAGGGTGGATGTGGGTGCGGCGGGGGCGTCGCGGCGTGTCGATAAATCTGTGGGCGGCAGGATAAAAGTATATTTGTGGGTAGTGTGTGTGTGTGTGTGTGTGTGTGTGTGTGTATGTGTGTGGCCTGAGACGGCGAATAAACATACACCACCACCGCATCACCGTGCTGGTTAATCTGTACAGTGTTGTTTTCGAGCACTGTCTCTGCCTAATGGCATAAGTTAGGTAGGTGTATGGGAACCGTGGAAAACCCGAGGCCGCCGCCGTCTGGTTTTGAAAAACGTCCACTCGGCGTCGACGACCTATAAGTACGTTCTTATTATATACATAGGACGCGCGCGTGTGTGTGCGTGGAACGCGTAAAATTATTATTACTATGTATATGCATTTATAAGGCGGGGAGTGTGTGTTCTATATCGCTGCTGAGTTTTGTCAAAGTTGTTTTCCTCTCGTCGCGCGGTTTGTCGGAGGGGTGAGAGTGTTTTTTTTTTTTGTGCTGTAACGCGGTTCGAGAGTAAAAGAATACTGCGACTTTGTATACGCAATAGTACGAAAAATCGACCCCGTCCCGGCACCCGCGGCCTGCAGTGCGCCCGACTGCCCCCGAAAGTGATCCCTCGACCCACGGTTCTTATATATAGGTATGCGTGCTTCGCCAATCTACTATGATATAATATTAGTTACTGTTATTACTTAATATTATACAATATACGCCACCATCGTCTATATATCTTTAACGATGTACTTAAGTGTGTTTGTAAAACATTTAACGTTAAAGTTTCTTTTTCGTAAATCAAAGGTCAATCGGATAAAATATATGTATATAAATAATTAAACAATAATAATTGTACAATATTATATTCACCAAAAATGGGTTTTGTCGATACACGCGCCATACTCCATAAGTCGTACAATCGTCGTTAATTTATTACCTCCTTGTTGTAAACCCCAATGATATCTATACACCAGGACCTCCAAAATTAGCGAAGACATTTTCCAGGGAGAGTAGAAATTTCCGCGGAAATGATTGTGTTGTTTTTAATCGAATAATATCGTAACCGCCATCCAATGTGCTCAGCATTAGAGCCCGACTGTCCGAATACATACTATTTTTTTTTTTTTTATTTCAGCAAAATGAATCACAACTAAATAATTACAATTACATTAATAGTTGATACATATACCAACTGAGCTAAAAGCTTGTAACTGGTATTGCGTCATCCTAGATAAGTGGTATGTAACACATTTTGTACAGGTACCTACATTTTTTCCACAAGTTATTTTTGATTTTGAACGTAAGTTAAGTTTTGATTCAAAGCTTTTAATCCATTGTTATATTAATAGATAATCAAATAGTCGAAAGAGTATAACCGTTTCAATTAAGATAAATAACATCATTATGTAGGTACCTAACTACTTAAACAAACTTATTAGGTTAACAAATTAAAGTAATTATTTTTAATCATAATAATATTTCTTATGTAATAAACAATATTGAAAAATTTACAGTTTATATAGTAAAAATGTCAACCAAATATTACAATTAATATTTTCTTTCTTTATTTTTAATATTTGACTTATTATTTTTAAAGACATTGTCTTTTGAATAATTATTTTTATTGCACAAAACAATAGTATACAAAAAAAAAAAAATAATATGCTAAACGCATTTAGTCTACTCTATTTCCTTTTTGGAGACGCCAGTAGTATCCTCCCCGCTCTATAGCGCTTAATGGGCACCTCTACACAATTTGAGTCTTTATGTTGCTAAACATATGTTATAACATCTTATTTCCCCTCTGTGTCCGTCAGTCCATCCGTCCATTAGTTACCAGTACATAATTACGATTGTTGATACGATTAATTTATTGTCTGTAGTTATATTTACTGTACAGAAATTGTAAAATAGAATTATAATTTATTGGGTTGGTTTAAACGTTGCATTATACTTTTAGAAACCGGGAATTGAGCACTCTCTCAGAGCAAGCTTTTCTAACTTGTTAAGTTTTAAATTTTTAGCTGTTGAGATTGAAGCTTTTAGTTTTTTAAAAATGTAATTATAATACCTAGTTTATTCCGTTGTTTTTTATTTGAACTAAAATTTACAATGTTAGCTATAAAATTGAATTATATTTTTACAACACTCTTTGAAATACGACACTGTCCATCACATTTGCATACCTACCTATTTCACATATCTAATGCGCACTATATTAAACTCGTACATATTCTATAAACATTAACAGCGATACAAATTTTTTGCATGGGAATAATGTAATGCATGTCGTGTGTGACAATATGACATATTACGTTTCGTCCAAGTAATATAAGGTTCCTACTTTACCTATATGACCCATCCAGTTCCTAAAATTAAACCATTATTATGATACAATTTTAAAGGATTCTGATTTAAAACCAATTTGGAAATTTCTATTTGAATAATTAAAATTAAAACTAAAAAATAAAAAGTAAAATGAATAAATAAAAAATTACAAACAAATTCAAATAACTGCTTGAGACATGAGTGGTGATAATTGACATTTTAGATTTTAATGAATAATAATTTTTAAACGGGCTTATGAAATCTTAGTTATGAATAACTATCATACCTATTATTTGTTAAACTCTTTGAAACAGTTATTATATTGTTTTATTTTTATAATATAAATTCCGATCTACATACATACATAACCGATCTATACATACCTATTATACATAATGTAAAAGAAATATCTGAAAAATGTAATTAACCAACTATAATTTTGTAATAATTACTTTTGATCAATATATTTCAATTTTATTATTATTCTCTAGGTTAATAATAATTTTTTATTAATATTGATTAGAACAAAAGTTAGTACATTAGTCAGTTAATTTTGTTACATTTTGTATACCTATATGTATATAGTAAAAAGAAATACTTTTTATTTAAATTCAACTAAATAAATTAATATATTATACAACTATAATAAATACAATGGTAATATTATATTTTAAACTACTTAACTCCATACGATTATGGATGCAGCAGGGGACGTATGAATATGTCTATTGACTATTAATATTTTTATACCCCTCCCCACAGTGTAAAAATCATAGACACGCTATACCGTCGTGCAGTATAAATGAAAAATTGGTAAGTACCTACTACATAGACTTACACGTTTATAGGTAGATCATTAAATCTGTCAGTGATATTTTGTAAAATATAATTATAATTTGTAACATTTATTGCTATTTCATATTATTATTCTATAGAAACAAAGATCTTTTTTTTTTAAATATTTTATTATAATATTTTTGAAAATTGTAAAATATTTTTTTTACTTTTGACCCACCTCCCGTCACAAAATATACTAACTAGTTCCAATTCTCTATCAGAAACCAGTCATAAGTTGAAAATCAAAGTATTTTTACTGCTCCGAAAGGCGATGACAGACAAATAATAAAATAATAACACAGCATTGTAAAACAAATACATTCATCAATCTATTCAGATTCTAAAATATTCCATTTTAAGAAACATTTACATTTTTTTCAACGAAAGAAAAACAACAATATAATACCATACTATGATAGTATGTATTATATTCATATGATAATAGCATGTACCAGTACCACTGAATTAATTTAATTTAATTGTCTTAGATGTATTCTGTGTCAGTACAGTCTACAGTGTATTTACCAATTGCCGGACAGTGTTTACGACTATTGTCTGTTTTTAGTAAATGTATACTATTTTGTCCCCGGAAGATGTGTCAACGATGACAACAACGATAATAATATTGGTATTGTGTATTGTAAATATTTTTATCATTAATATTATTTTGGCCATTTGATCAAATATTACAATAATCAGAAACATATAAATTTATATATAAACAGTATATTTATATATACAGTACCTAATTACATATATTAAATAAATAGAAAATATATTAATACCTGTAAAAAGTAAATCTGAAACAAAAAAAGCACACCGGTGGAGCAGAATAGAGTGGGTAAAAAAAAAAATATCTACATGAACAATTTTGTATTAAAGCTTTTAAAAATTACGGGATTTTTCAAAGCATATTTAATTGGTATATTTTAAAAATACTAAACGTGGACAAACTTAACACTTGACTGTACTAACATTCGTTATGTCAGTAATTTAAAATTACAGAATATTTGTATATAAATCCAGTCGTTTCAAATAATAATAAATATACCTAATTAATGTTGTTATTATTTATATTTATATTTACGCAAATATTAACTTTTAAATTATATTACTTTAGGTATTGAAAATAATAATATAATACCTATAGTTAGTATTATATAAGAATAAGTACCTACCTATATATTTCTTTTAAGTTCTGTGTAATTTAATTTAAATAATATTTACGTACATAATGAAGTAATAACGAAATGTTCAAACTATTATATAATATTTTATTAATTAACTATGTTATTTTTTTTTAAAAAAGTAACATTTTAGTTTTGTACTTTAAATTGTATGCGTGTACTATTATTGATTAATGTTACATTGTTACATTGTATGAATAATTTGAATATTTCTTAACGGCGAGTAATTATTAAGTTATGTTATGTGTACGCCAATGTGGTCAATAATATAATGTTCAAACAGGAATAAGAACAGGAATGTATTTTATCAATGTTTTCCATTAATGGAAACCCACAACCCAATATCCACCCCTAGAATTTTTGGTCTTAATCAGTTTGTCATTATTATTAGGTCTATGTTAAATAAAATGCAATACATTTTTGACTTGTACATACCTATTATATAACATGCATTTTACATTTAAATTGTATAGATACTAACTGTAGAATTGTTATTCTTATCTTCTTGTGCCTATCGGCAATATGAGACTGTAAGAGGAATTTCATGTTATATTATTCTTTATCGTGATTCATGACTACACGGACTAACCAGTGATTTTAAAATGCAGACAATTATCTATATTTTAGTTATTTTAAGTATTATCAATAAAACCTTGAGGATACAGTGTAAAAAAATTAACACATTTTAAAATTTACGACAGTCAATAATATATTTAACGTTGCTTCTAGTGTCGTTTATATTAAAATTTAAATAGTTAAACGTTTCTTGTTACGTATTTGATATTATATTATTATAGAAATATTTTTTTTTACACAAATACATAATATAAAGTTCAACATAATTCAACACAATACAATTGTAAATAGGTATATCGGGTAGGTATTTTTTTTACTAATATAAAATTATTGAAAGTAAGAATATTATTATTATTATCTATACACAGTCCAATATATTTCTACTATATTCTACATATTTTACTACGATATCCTATTCACACTGTTCTGGTACGTCGTGCGTAGTTTTACTGCTTATATAGTTTAATAACAATATAGCATAATATTAAATTATAAAAGTTTATAATAATATAATATATATCTATATGCGATGTTTATGGAAATAATTAACTATACATATTATTATCGTGGGTATTATCGTAGTATCATTATTGAAAATAAAATGAATTGAATACATATTATAGTTTAATAACAAAACAGCATCATATTAAATTATAACAGCTTATAATAATATTATAATATATATGCGATGTTTCTGGAAATAATTAACTCTACATAATATTATCTTATGTAATATCATTATAGAAAATAAAATTAATTGAATACCTACCTAGTAAAATAAATAAATAATACAATATTCATAAAAATAGAAGTTTATACACTCTGATTCAGTTTTTTTTTATAATATGTTACGATGTATCTTTTAATTCAAATTTAACACTTCCTTTTCAGTGGCCTATTTAAAGTCGAGTTACCTTCGGTCACCAATTATATAGGTACAGCAGAGCTGCCTTTCCCGCCTTTTGAGAGGAGCGATATATGTATTGATTTTACAATGAAGTGTGTTTTCAATTTTCAACTTAGAAGGCGGTTTCTGGTAGAAAAGTCGGTACTTTGGTAATGTGGGAGAAGGAAGGGGAGGGGTCAAAAGTTAAAACTTCAAAGTACTTTTCAAAATAACCGATGTAGAAAAAAAATAAGAAACCATTTTTGATCAAACCTTTTTGTTTATTTAGTATAACTCAAAAACGAATAGGTAACCGTAGATACGTACCTAATTGAAATTTTCCCAAAAATCTTTTCTGATGGGACATATTGTTGTTACATTTGGAAGGTCAAAAGGGAAGTACGAAAAAAAATTAGTTATAAATAGGAATTTTTACACTAAACTGTTTTTTATTTATCTTATTTTGTTATAATTCAACAATAAATAACTCTAGATAGGTACTTGACATATTCGCCTAGCAGCCTATAGATGGCCGGTATAACCTTAAAAATATTTTGACTCTTTTTAAGATATTTATAAACCTTTCAATTTTGTATATAAATCTCTTTCAAAAAATGTTTAATAGATCAATAAGCTTAAAAGTAGAATCCATGGCACCCCATAAGTTGTTATTAATGGAATTGAAAAAAAAAATTGAACACATAGTTTCACAAATATTTTTTTTATAGCTGAGGCTTGAAAATTGAATACAAGGTTTTCCATAAATATTTCAACATAATATAACCAAAAAAATTAAAATTATATAAACAAATTAGATTTTTTTTTTATAGACATTTTAAGTACACATTTGGATGAAATACAATATTTAAACGAAGAATAGCAATTGTAGTTAATATGTTGTAACTTGTAGTTCAAAAATATTCTTCGTTACGGATTTGAAACTTTTACGTATTAATGTATTATTATATTTTATATACACAATGACATTTTCAAATCATTTAGGTTAATTGTATGCTATTGCCAATTTACAATTTACACCGTAATATTAATAGTAAAATAAATTACTTACAATATTAATTAATAGCAATATATTTATTTAAATGAATACATTTATTTTATCCATTACAGCGACCTACTCAATGACGAAGTACACTCGACTTCTATACTTTATAGCACTTTATTACATTCACCTTGTTTTTTACTTTGTATTGTCTGTGGAAAAAAAATGTTCAGGTTATAATACTTTTTTTGTACTTAACGCGTTCAATACTACCTTAAATGTACCGATATATCTACCTATATATATTTAAATATATAATTTTTTTTTAATTTATGGTTATGGTATTTTTCATTAAAATGATACCTAAGTAAAATCGTCTAAAAAATATTATTATGCACAAAACCAAAAAATTCAAAAGTTCAAAAGGAGTTCAAAGATTTTAAAAACAATGATGCAAAAAAAATATTGCAAAGATCTTCGGTTTTTCCTTTTTATAATATTTTATGAAAAACCTTGAGTTCACAAGACAGCACACTATAAGCTAGATATAACACAACCTATCTTTAGATTTTTGCTTCAGTTAGGTACTTAGGTCACTAGGTTCATTTGAACGTTTTAGAAACAAAGGTGAAAATAAACACTGTCCGAGCGATCACATGACCTCGTCCGGTTACTAGGTGCTGTCATAACAATTGGTTTATATCCTATGACCTACTCGAGGTGGATTTATATAAAACAAATCTATAGGGTATAGGAATGTGTTAGATGTAAACTGTCTGAGCGAGCTGGTTAGGTACTATCCGATCGGTTACAAGGGGTGGACAGAACAATTGTTTTTTACCCAGTGACCTACTTGTGATTGTTGTGCATAACAAGTCGAGGAGTGTTTTCGATTCAATCGGTCCAAGTGAGCACAGCGATCGAGTTACCCCGTCCCGCAGTATCTAGGTTCTAACAAGACGAAAATAAATAATTGATTTTCACCCTGAAACCTATTTTTTTAAATATATTAACCACTATATGGAGACTGAACTGTTTGCACGTGACTAGACCCCCTGCACATGACCTGGCCCCTTTCACCATGTAACCGGCACGAGGTAGTATTGCATAGTTTTGATGTTTTCGAGTGATACATTATCCGAGTGAGCGTACCAAAAAATAAATTTGTAGGTTTTTTTGTAAAAATATAAAGAAAGTATATTTTCATGTTTGTGCATGGTTCATAAACAAATGATTTCCGGCATTTCATAAAACAAATGTTTCGTCCTATTATTTTTAAAACAAAGATTTCCGAAAAAAATAATAATAATTTTGAGTGAGTGCTAAGCTATTGTTCGTTGTTTGCATTCCACCTTCAGTCTTGACATGCTTCCCGGTGCATAATCTTCTGAAAATAGGAGGCAACTCGTGTCATCAGTCTAAAAGTGATCTAAGGTCTTAAAGCTCGTTTCATAATTTGAAAAATGAAAATAATAAAACGAGAAACCGGTGTGGTCAAGAATAGTATATATTTGAAATAGATGCAGAGAAAAACGATTGTGACAAACGTTTAATAATATGACTGATCGACATAAAATATGATGCTTACCCGAGGCTTGCCACAAATTTGTATCCACAGCTACGTCATGTGTCATGTCGCGTCGATAAAATCGCATTGTGATTGGATGTTAAATTTTTGGTATCATGTAATAACCAAGTTACAACCGAGTATACCAATAATAAACACAACTTTTAAACCAATATGGTTACCAATTGTAACCATACAGTTACCGCACCCTAGCACGACATGACACACGACGTAGTTGTGAATTCGGCTTTAAACAATATGGGCAGTGAGACCTTAACCGTGCTTACCACGGTCAACGACCAGCGCGGAGATTTAAGACGATATTCCATTATCATCGTGTCGCGAACGATGTTATTAGTAGTTTTGGAAATCTGGGTTAAGTATATATTATTAAGATGTTTGATAATGGACACGGTGCTTACAAGGGATATTGTTACCACACGTCGATAGACCGTTGGAATATTTCAACTTCGTGGTAACCTGTGGTATTAGTTGTTGTTTGACATGAAACAACTAATCAGGGAGTATCGTTTCACACGGTTACTACTCGAACACTACTTAATTGGAAAAGCCCCTTTAATAACTTCTTAAAAAAATGACCATAAATTACAAAATAATAATTTCCTTAAGTGAATTTCATAATATGGAATATAAGCCCGTGGCCCTCGATATATCTGCAGCAACCGTGGTAAGCTAACGGTGAGTAGGCAACCATAATGTCTTCAGTTGGCCATCAGTCAGCAGTCTTACAACATTTGTCTCCGCCATACGATTCACAAAATTGTTCAATCGAACGCGTTTCGGCGTTGCCTACCCCGAATACTTATACATAATATAGGTATTCTTAAAATATCGTGAGAATAAAAAGGTTCTATGTCTTTAAAATTAACATATTCGTTATTTTTGAAAGTATTAGATAGAACCTTTTTCTAAGGTTCTATATTGAATAACAAAAACATTATAAAGGTTAAAAGAGTCCTATCACTACCAATAACACAATAATATCAATATTTCGATACTATTTTTTGTGTCGTGGTCAAAACAAGTGTTTCCCATCCATAGAAATAGTATAATACATACAATTATAATTATAGCTAAGTATAAAACATTATATGGTGTAGATGGTTTTCTTCAAATTAACTTGTGGTCTAACTCAACTCCAAATTGTATACAATCCATAAAAAATATAGACTTAGCTGTATCAACTAGAAATAATCCAAAAATAACTAAAGAAAAAAATCAAGATGTAGAGTATTTATATAAATGTATACCCGAAGATGAACATACGTATTATACTAATTTGTTTCACAGATATAAAGAAACTATAAAATACAAAATAATACACACAAATTATTCTTATATATAATATTATATCATTAAACAAAATATACCTAACGCAAAACGTAATGTATTGAATATCATCAAATAACGCAAAACTAAATAATTTACTTTATAATATGGTTTCATAGAAATATTTATTATTGCCTTAGCAAAAAAGAAATTCTTTAAACTAACTAAGAACCTATCATATTATATTCCTTAAATACGCTTTTAAACATAATTCAAATTCGATGTAACAACTTGTATGCTATATTAAACTTGGCGGGAATTTAAAATCGACCAATGAGAGTGCGTAGTTGAACACAGGTGCCGAAACAGACCCCAGAATGCTTATAAATGTGAGTGCACGTTTTGTTTTATATTTATAATAATATATTGAATAATTCGGCTTTGTGTTGTGTACAGTAAATAATTAAATTTTAAATTTTTTTTTAAAAACCTTTTTTTTATTGTTTATCCAAATAGTTAACAATTATTCAGTAAATAATAAATATGATTGTATTAGGCTCTTTACGCCGGCCCCCCCACTTCTTAAAATAATCGATATCTTATTATATATAATTAGTACGTAATTAGTATGAATTTGTACGAAAATTTGTGGAATTTATGCGCAACTCGTTCATCGACGAGAAAAATCAATTTTTGTGTGGAGGGGCTGGGGTAACGTTATTCCAGACCCTCGCAACCGTCCGAACGCATTTGGCATGTAAAATGTCCAAAATGTGCACACCCGACCCCGTTGAAGGCTGACTTCATAACATAAGAATAATCTTACAACAGTTTTGACACATCAATTTAATTTAATTAATTAATTTGTTCATGTATTGAATGATTTTATAAAACATTTTAGATAAAAACATTTACAGGATTAATTAATATTAATCACTGGACTTTTTTTAATTAAATACATACAACACTATTATCATTATGTGCTTTGTAATTAATTTTAATTTTTACATGTATTTACCTCCGACCTTGTTGATTACACAGAATTAAATAATTTGTTTTCCTTAGATAGGTATTCTTTAATTTATTTTAAGCATTTATTATACTTCTAAGCTTAATTAAAATATTGTTTTTTTTTTTTTTTTTTTTAATATACAATTTACCTACCTATTCATAAATTAGGTGATTCTAGAAATCATTTAACAAGTATCAAAACATTGTTCAACTGCAGTTTGATCTTTGATATGCAAATATATTTATCATGGGCGCCGTGAGGGGGGTGCAAGGGGGTGCATTTGCACCCCCTTGGCTTGACAAAAAAAAAAAAAAAATTAAAAAATTAAATTAAAAAAATTGAATGGTATTAAAACTATTTTATTTTGCATAATTATCTACATTATTTCTATTATTTATTATTATACATTTATACTTATTTTACAATATTGTCTATATAATATATTATTTATATTATGTAATATAATAATTATTTTTTAAATAATAATTGCAAACGCCTAGGTTTTTTTCCAAATTCTTCAATTGAATTTTCAATGAATTTGGTATCCTCTCCTAGTCTTTTTCTATGTACACTCATCATACACAATCCGGACAATCGGTTATCACCCATAGTGGCTCTGTTCCATGTCTTGACTCGTCTTAAAGTACTGAATGAACGTTCAATGCTGCAAGTTGTTGTTGGAAGAGTTGCTCCGATCTTGATTGCGTCGGCTACAGCTGGATAAAAATCTTTTGACATTTCGATCAAATCTAAGTATTCAATAGAATCTAATGGTTTTTCACCATTATTCCACATTTCATACCATGTTGTGGCTTCAGTTACAAAATTTGATGACAAAATATTTCCATAGAGTTTTACAATATCATTTGATGTGCAAATAAACTGTTCTTTACTCATGTTTTTCATAGCATAAGGATGAAGATCCATTAGAGAAAATGATTGATTGTGAATTTTAGAAAAGCGATCTTGTAATGATGATATAACTGAATCTAGATAAGGAACGAAAATGGATATTCTGAAAAACTCTTCATGGTTTGTAGATGGATGATTTGATCTTTGACTTTGTCGTGCAGCAACTCGAGGTGGACGTATTTCAACATCAAGTTCTTCAGCGATTTCTTTAGATTTTGCAAATAATACGGTAAATTCAGTGGACGCACAATTTCTATACAACTGCAAAGTATCAACTAGTTTGGTTATGTGATTATTCACCGTTTTCAAATTTATATTAACTTGTTGAAGTAGATTGCATACTGGTTCAAATTTAGCGGAATAAACAGCTATTACTTGCAATGTAACAATAAAAACTGGTGTAGTAGCAGCAGTAAAGAGTTGATAAGATTTAATTTTGGTTTTTGAATTTGCTGTACTTTTTGATAGTTCTTCCAAAGCTTTGACAATAACAATAAAATTGTCAGCAAAAATTCTAATACTCTTATATTTTGCTGACCAACGAGTTTCACAGAGTAAAGGAATATTGGGAATAATTTGTCTACGCAATGTGCTCTCTCTAAAAAAATTTATTATTTCTTTTATGATCCCGGTTGTATTTCTTACTTCACTTACGTTATTTAAATCATTAAATACAAGATTCAATACGTGACTAGCACAATGGAAGAATAGCGCCATAGGATAAGCTTCATTAATTAATTTTTGAACGCCACTTATATGCCCAGCCATTGTAGCGCATCCATCATATCCTTGGCCCACAAGTCGATTCAAATCTAAATTACAACTTTCTAAAAATTCAATGATGGTTTTGGCAATGGATTTAGAATCTAGTTTTGTAAGAGGCGAGTAACCAAGAAATTCTTCACAAATTTTGTGTTTTTGAAACTTAACGTCGTAAAACAAATACCGAACACCTATTGACAATTGTTCGGTGCCACCTATATCGGCAGTCTCGTCAGCTAAGACCGAAAAAACAGATGAAAGTTTCACTTCTTCAATAATGTTTTGTCGAAGTACATTAGCACAAGTTTTAATTAGTTCATTTTGAACTTCATGTGAGATATATAACGCATTTTTAGCTCCAGACTTTAAATGCTTATTCAAAACTTCATCCCCCGATTCGACACGGAATTGTAATAAATCTGTAAAAACTGAACCTTCGTCATTTTTACCTCTTAGTGGAAGATCGTGCTTTGCACAAAATAAGATTGACGATATGATAGAACGAAGTTTCACCCTGTTTTCTTCTATTTCTCTATTAAATGCCGAATCTATTTGCTCATGAACACTCAATTGTTTTCTCTCTTTTGAGTTTAAAAAATGTTGTGACGCATTAATTGCGTCTTTATGCCAAATACTAATTTCATGAGCCTTTGAAACCTCGTTAAATTTTTGATATTTTATGCAAGGTGAAACAATGAATGCTCCTTGAACACCTCTATGTACTCGAGGTCGAAATAATACACAAACGCGACATAGTGGGCCTTTAGAAACAGCTGAGTAACTTAGCCATGGATAAAGTGCAAACCATTCTATACGAAATACTCTCGTAGAGCCGTTGGTCAAATCTTTTTTGAAGTCATATGTTTTTGATGGAACCCAGGGGTCCTTCAATAACTTTAAACGTAATTCGTCATCAACGTAGGAATTCAAATACAGTCCAATATCTAATTTATTAGCACCAACAGTCAACTGATGAAGGAGTTGTGACACTTCTTTTTGTTGGCTACTATTAGAACTATTAGTACTTAAATTACTTAAATTACCTATGTCATGATTGCCTTCATTTATACTTGATGGACTTAATTCTATCTTGCGTTTCTTTTGCAAAAAATTTCGTATGTCACTCATTTTTATATATTAATAATTTTACGTAAGAACTAAAATAATAAGCACGTTGAGATATACACACACGGACACACGACTGTCGACTAATAATGATTCCGATTTTATCGTATAGTGTCGATGGATGTATAGGACATATCAGTTGTCACGTGTATAATATACACTGTATGTCTGTATATTCTATATATAAATCGGTCATTTTTATCCATGCGATAAGCTTACGAGTTGTCGATCATTATCGGATTTTCTAATCGCAGCCAATATTCCGCATTACTTTGACATTATACTTCTGACGAATAAAACAAAAATAACTTTGTATCGTCATTTAATTTGAAAAAATATTTCTACGTATTTAACTAAAATTATTTATACATTATTTAAAAATCGGCGTATACTATGCACGATGCACCCCCTTGACAAAATTCCTGCCGGCGCCTATGATATTTATAATCTAGATTATTTTTTAATAGATTATAGAATAAACCTGATAATCCCGATTATTTAAGATGAGAAATTAACATTGTTCTATAAACATTTTAAAGAGATTATACTTAAACAAAATTCTTTTATTATGCCACATAAACTTTTATTTCACAATTTTATTGATTGTAAATTAGACATTAAATTCTTTTAGACAAAAGAAACGAAGAATTTTTAATTTCACTGTAGTTTTTGAGAAAATTTAGAAAAATTAAAGAAAAGTTTCTTAGGGAAAAAATGTGAAATTTATGACTTCCCTTTTATGAACATATAGTATTATAATTCTTTTGTGTTTTGATTAAAAATTAATAATCTTATACGCTCCTAAAGTTTTTTCATTATTTACCTAAGCATTTCATAGATATAATAACAAAATATTAAAAGTTATAAACTCTTTTAAGATATTTATATAATATTATGTACCTACAAATATTTTTAAGAATTTCTTAATAATTTTTCTTTGTTTTTAAAGAGTGCATTTTTAGTTTCAACAACTTGATTTTAATATACCCACCTACACATATTATTATAGTAACAATAAGATAATAATAATCCAATAAATATAATCGATGATATTTTGTCCAACAAGATTAAAATATATAATTAATATAAATATAACATTAAATATCAATAGATATGTACTTAAAAAAATTATAACGATTTATTATAAGCCTTATAAAATTCATATCGACTAAATAATATAGTTAATAAGTTTATTTATTATTAATAAAGTTTGAACTAAATAGGTAATAAACTAGTACAACCGCAATAACAATACAACATCAATAATTTCAATATCTCATCACCATCTCTCGTTGAAGACTTTAAAATAAAATATGAAATTATGTTTAAGTCTGTTTGATATTTATACTATCTAAATAGTAAATTAATTCAATATGTGCATACCTACTATTATATGCCCTTTGATGTAATCCGACCACCAGAAATATCTGTGTAGTTGTTACTTGCTCCATATTTACTTTTGTGTAATAATTCATAAGATAGAACATATAATATTTGTAAAGCCTAACATTGACTAAGTGCATGGCAGGGTATTATAATAAATTAAGGTAACAAACTTCAAAACTATCTACAACGGTATGTCAAACGTAAAATATCTACTGGGCCAAAAACATTCAATAGAATACTACGTCATAATATACGCCAGAAGCAAGAAAAAACTTATCGAAAAAAAAAATTATACACACATTTTGCAGGGAAAGTAAGTAACATGTTATAATATTATGTATATAATATGTATACCTGCCTATACCAAAGTATATCCCACTCTGATATAGTTGTGACACAAAACATGTATTTCTTTTTCATTTAACCCTCTGACTGCTGCAGTACAATATATGACTGAATTTAATTCACCTTATTGAAAATACTTTTTTTATTGGCGATTTCCATTCTATAAATAGTACCTATAAGACAAAAACGCATACAACTGTAAGCATTTTTCAATGATCCCGGTAGCCACGGAGGCTACCATTCGAGGCTAAAATTTTAACCATTTCCGTTTGACATATACAATTGGAAAAGTGTTTTAATGGTTTTGAAATTCGATTTTTGATAGAATTCAATAAGGAGAAACGTTGATACGCATTTTGTCAAGTACATAGTACACACTCACACTTTTCAGAATTCTGTTTTTACCAAACCCGATTAATTGCTTTAATGTCCGAAAAAATATATTTTACGGAGATGTATTTATTCCATTGAAACATCCTGTTTTGAAATATGGTACCTATTCTGTATGTACAGACTTCCCATGTTCATACCAACTATGTAAACCTATCGATCATACAACCGTGTTGTATTTATGTCAAAACAGTTAACAATAATTTTAAACTGCATTATGATTTTACTAAATACTAATAATCAATAAACTGTTTATTAATATTCATTATTATTTCGTATATGTAATTATATAGTATATAGGTAATGCCTACCTAATATATTATTATGTTTATGCATATATATACAAGGATGGATCCATTAACATATAGTTCAATTATTTAGCAAGTTTTGCGTATATATAATATAGCGTTAATTAAAAATGCTTATAACAGTCATAACTCACTTAAAAACTGAATTATCGTAAAAACCTACCTACAAACACAGATAATGTTCTTACCATCAGGCATCAAGTTTCATTATAGGTCGATTAACTTGAACTTTTATACTAATTAAGCTAAACGTGAGCGTAAATTCGCCATGTTACGCACTTGTAAGACGGAGACAACAAATGGTCCTGTTACGTAATCTTATAAGATTGAAATTTCGAATATTCAATTTTGTCAAATTATAAGCAAAGTTTTTGATCAAAAATACAAGACGTTAAATATTTAACTATAGATCAAAAATATACAACGTTGCTTCTTACACTTTAATAAAATTCATCGACGCCAACCACAGCACAGGGATTTGAAGGTAGGTGCATTCAAAAGTATATATTATATAATATACAAGGCTGATGGACTATATTTTGGTGTATTAAGTATTAAATTGAATTGTCCCAACCCATCATATGGATTTTAGGCCAGTTAGAGTTCTAAAACTCAGTGGGCCGGTATTTATACTATCCGGCACTGAGGGCGAACCAACCCCAGATTTTAAAATAACAGAGACAGCTCAACTTACTGAATGCTAAAAGACTAGCCAGATCAATAAATAACACCGCATCATTAAACAGTACAATCGTAGAAACACTAAAATATCAAAACTATATCCAAACACCGAAGATAATAAAAAGAGAAAAGACAATAAGTCCTCCATAGACAAATACATTTAATGTAAACACCGAACTAAACGCAATATTTAAAGAAAACACACCATGGCAAATCTATATAAAAATACTTTTAAAAGTACCTATCTCTTTCAGAATTTCTGGGTATATATACGAATAAGGCCTCCAAAAGTGAAATGGTGGAAGGAATATAATAAAATAATAATAAATCTATAGTAAAAAGGTTGAAAGTAAGTAATCACCCTGCTGTACGGTAAGTATTAAGAGCACACTGTGTCACTGTACCTCGTAATTAGTTTATAGGTCACTGTAATGTGCGTTAAATTTGAATTCAAAGATAGGTCATAAACCATTGAATACGAATGTAAGTACAAGTCGGCAATTTTCAGAAATCAAAAAATCCAAATTATAATAGATTCTGAGTGGAGCGATGAATGTATTAATTATACAATGTGTGTGTGTTTTTTTTTGTGTCTGTCATCACTTTTTAGGACAGTAAAAATGCTCAGATTTTCTTAAACAGTCCAATCTTTACTAATAAGCGCCGGGAAAAACAAAAAAAATTAAGGAAAACCGCTAATTTTAACTCAAATCGATTTTGATTTATGGTGTAACTCTAAAACAAATGAACGTAGATTCATGACATTTTCCCTAGTTGTTTAATGTTAACATATGCTTATAAGCATTTTACACAATAAAATTTTCAAAAAATTTTGGTTATTTTTGAACTGTTTACGGATATTTTTAGTTTTTTTTTTCTATTAATGTCAATAAAATGTTATTTGTTGGGTAAAAAAGCTTGATTTAATACAAGGATCCTATTATATTGGTTCACAGACAGATGAAAAATATTAAAAATCCATTGTCGAAATTTTTTATAAGCATTTAAAGTTCAAATATTGACATTAATTATAAATAAATTGTGTTCAAATATTGACACAAATTCACTAAAATGTGCAAATTATTTTGAGTTAGAAATTCATAAAAAATTATATTTTTAAATCTAAGATTTTAAAAAGTAATACAAGATTTTTCACAAGTTTACTACCTAAATAAAAAAAAAAAATGTCTACAAGCAAGTAAAATTAAATTTTTATAAGCGTTTGAAGTTCAAATTTTTACATCATTGGATATTATTCACTCGATTGTAGCGATTTTCTTATTTTGTTGTAATTAAAAAATAATTAACCATAGACACTTGAAGTTTATATCATGTTTATTTTGGCTATACTTGATAACATTCTCAAAATATTTTGACTTGTTTGAGCTGTTTACGGACAATTTCAAAATTTAATTTTTTAGTTTTTTTTTCTATAAATATTAATAAAATTGTATCTGTTTTCCCAAAAAGCTTCAAAATGTAGTACAAGGCTCCTGATATATTGCTTAAATAGCAGTTGAAAAATATTAAAAATACATTGGCACACTTAATTCTATAACCAAAAAATCTCAAAAATATAAAAACACAGTTTTTTTAATAGTATTTTATGTTCAAATTTGGAGGGAATTACATATAAAACAACCAAGAATAACGATTTTAGTTATTTTGTTGTAATTTTATAATATTAATTACACTTACCAGCTGGGTATTAAGAATAAGTAATAACAATTTAAAATTTAAATACAATATAAAATATCCACACTGATAAACCATCACCTCTCAGAATCGTTTTTCATATAGGTACAATGGGTACGTATATAATAGGTACCTACCTATTATTATATCATTGAATTCAAATTTAATACCATCCATTATACAGTAACACACTTGTAAGTTGTAACCTAATGTACAGCAGAGTGATACCCACTTTTTTTTTAAATTAAAACATTCAGTTTTAATTTCATCTTTGAAAGCAGAATATTTAGATACAGTATTTCGATACATAAAAGTCGAATTTGAGAGTTTAGGTTAGGTGAGATTAACCTAGGTTTCTAACTTAACCTATTTTAATCATTTTCTTATAAATTTGCTGTACATGTATGAAGAAAGTATGCATTTATGTTCTTAAAATATCATTATATGCATTTCAAATAAAACTCCTAAAATATGATAAATAATTAATAGAAATAGTATTTTTTGTTTCAGTAGACATAATATGAATCAAATTTTTTTCTAGGTCATCATTAAAATGAATAAATAGAAAAAAAAAAAACCCAATTTCATAACTTTTTGATCCCTATAATTATTACTATAGGAAAATGTAATTATTATAACATTAAGTATACAGTCAGTGGATTTATCATTGAAAGTTGGCAATATTTACTCTAAACCCCCCTAAAAATAAACTCTAGGATCGCCCCTGGGTGTAGGTTGAATTAGTTTATGCCGAAATTGTCGTATTAATTGTATTACCTATCAATATTTAATTATTATATGGTACCTATATTAAATACTATTGTTGTTGACTTTTGACCGACTGTAGAACGGTAAGATAAAGTCGTGGTATATACTTAGGCAATAACATAGAATAAATCTAAATGTTTTGAAAAAGTCATTGTGTACATAAAATATAATAATATGCTTAAAATTTTCAAATCCCCATGGAAAATATTTTTTAATTATAACAAAATAACTAAAATTGCATAACGCATTCTTCGTTTAAATATCTCGTCCATATTTTAACTTAAAAATTCTATATTTTTTGTATTAATTCATATTTGATATCGTATGACACTATACGTTAATAAAAAAAATATTTTCATTTTTTAAATGAATATATATATATTATGTATCATAATATGTACTAAGTGTAAATTACCCAGTCACCAAGGAGAAAATTCATTCATGATCAATAAACATAAAAAAAACATATTGAGAATAAATAGTCACAATATTTTTTTATAAACGTTTAAAGTTAAAAAGGTGGGCAAGTGGGTGTCACTCTGAAGTACAGTAGTTTACAAGTTGGTCACTGTAATGGAAGGTGTTGAATTTGAATAAATGATATAATATCACTGTATACGAAAAACGAATCTGAGCGGAGGCAGTCAGTCAGCCTATGATTTATTTAAAGTAATTTATTTACCTGTTTACGTGGAACCATGTTTTACATAAATTTTCAATCCATATCTAGAAAAGTTGAATAGTTTAATAGTTTTTAACTACAAAAAAAATTCTTACATTTTAAATTTGATTAATTTAGTCAAAATTCAAACTTTAAATGCTAATAAAAATAAAAAATTGTGATCAAGTATTTTTTAATTATTTTATAACAATATATTAGGAACCTTGTATTAAATTTTCAAGCTTTTTTACCATACGAATAAAATTGTATCAATTTGATAAAAAGAGAAAAAACTAAAAAAATTAGAAACTGAAAATGTCCGCAAACCGTTCAAAACATGTCAAAATATTTTGAAAATTTTATCGTTTATATAAAATGCTAATATAAACATTCAGTGAAGATTTTGTGTATCTACAGTCGTTTTTTTAGAATTACACCAAAAACCAAAATCGATTTTGTCGAAAACCGATTTTGCGTAAAAATTTTTGTTTTTCCCAACACTTTTGAAAACTACAGGGAATTTTAAATGTTGACCTACTGAAGTTGAAAATCAAAGCATTATTTCGACTTCATATCGTGTGTTTGTACTCAAATCAAAAAAATTAAAAAAATCATTGTAAATGAATACATTCATTTCTTCTCTCAGAATCTTAAACTAATTGTATATTTGTTGTCAATATTCTAGAACCATAAACTTATATATATATATTATATATATTTGCCATAAATATTTGGTAAAAAAGTTAGGCAATTACCTCTATAAGGTTATTCTTTTATGAACTAAAACACAAAACAAAATCAACTACCTACATCAAAATCTGGTGTAGTGTCAACTTATTATTTATATAATATAATATATATAGATATATGGATCAATTTTGCTACCAGAAACCATCCTCGACCTTTAAGATTCAAGCAATTTTTCTGCTCCAGAAAGTCTCGTCAGGCATAAAAAAAACACATAATTGTAAAACTATCACATTCCTTTCTTCACTAAAAATTAAAATACAAACATTTCTTGACGTATTTTACTATTGTAATAAGATTTTGGTGGCCAAATATATATTTATATATTTTTGAGTATTAAAAGTACAAAACGTTACATATTTTGATACAAGCTGGATGGTTGAACCTTTGAAAATTTTTGCAGCGTGAAAAATTGTACTATGAAAAGAATAATAATATGAAATACATTTTTTTATCTCCATTGTAAAATAATAAATTCTTTTCTTTATCCGGAATCTAAAATAATTTCTATAGCAATGTGTATGTTTAGGAAAAAAGTCGTCTGGTTACAGCATTCTTGTAATTTTATAGATTGTAATACGAATGACTGTGACTTGTGTCAGGTATCAATTATAAGTCAAAATAATAAACCTAGAATTATATAATTAAACTATAGCAGTACATTCTGTTTATGACATTATGTAATCGTTTAGAATAAGTGATTAATATTTTATTATAATTTTGTTTATTATTATTATTTATAACCATCAGCTCGCAATTCGAAATTTTCATTTAGAACAAAATTTCATTTTCATTTGTTAAAAGTATTTTTGTAGAAAATTATACTTTTTGAAAAAAGTAATTTAATTAAACATAAAATTAGCCTTATTTTACCTCCCACCTCCACACACATTGATAAATGTTTGTGTGCACTTGTGAGTGAACTCCTGATTTAAAAATAAAATTTTTATTATCACTACACGATTGTCCTTTAAATTATTGTTTCGGGTCATAGAATATTTCTACCTTATAAATGGATCAATTTGTTATATTCTTAATTTATTACGTACACGATGAAGCCATAAATGTTACCGTTCTCAAGTGTTTTATATTACTCGACCTAGGGTGGATAATTATCTTACAATTAAACATAAATGACACGGAAGCATTGAAATTCTGACTAAAAAGGGTGTTAAAATATGTTCACTCAACCATATAACTTGAGTATTATAAGCATTAAAATGATTAAGCCGTAAATATATATATATTTAAAATTATATAATTCATTAATTGTATTCGTTTACTAAATCCTCATTTGTGTATAAGTTAATATAAATATGCAGTTTAGAAGTGTAATATACATAATATATAACTAAGATAAGTATCTAACAGCAGCGGCTTTCGATGAATATTAATATCAATAAAATTGTCAAACCAGCCATTTAGGATAGTCGTGAATCCTCAACATTCTGAGGGATGATATTTCATCAAAAGCACAATTTAGGGGGTGGGGCTTAATAAATTGACGTCAACAATTCTACTCTGTAAAACTTAATAATGGAACCGGTTAATTTATTTATACTCAAACCATTGAGTACTCGGGCCAGAAAAATATTAGATTTAGTACCAATTGCCATTCTTCCAGACATATTATAATTTATAGACACCAATGTCCAATAGTCTATATTTTAAAAATTAAATTGTAAATTAAAAACATCCTTTTAAATTACTAGATAATAATATTATTGATTATTTTAGGCAACTCTAATTCGAACAGATTATCGGCCTTATCCACCTACCTAGGTAATTTAAATTAATAATATTAATATATTGAAAAATTAAACAACAGTGTTTTGAATTTAAACGTTTTTAAAATAATAAATTATTTATTTATGAATTTATATTTAAACGCGGGACGATCCTAATTATATGCGATAATATCAAGTTCGAATATATTGACAACATTATATATAGAATAATAATATGTTCCATGAACAATTTACAGTAATTTTATTGATTTAACTATGGATATTATTATATACACATTTTTAATGTATACCATTATTTATCGAATGTACCGTTAATGTTAAATATTGTTTCATTTTTAAAAGTTTAGGACTAGCATTATGTAAGATATTAAGCTCAAATTACGAATTGTCACACTCGAGATAATGGCAAAAACCAGAGAAGTCGCTCTGATGTATGGATAGTATGATTCAAGATGTACTCCGTCATTGGATTAGTTACAGTAACGAATGTATTCTTTAATTTTAATTCAATGATTAATCATTGCATACAAAAAACGATTCAGAGAGACGACATATTACTATTGGTAATTTATTATTCTATTACCTAAGTAATACACTAATACGGTATGTCGGTATTTCGAACTAACTTTTGTAACTTTTAATTTATATCTAGTAAGAACAATTACTTAGGTATGAAGAATTTTGTCATGAATGTTCAAGTCGTAGATATTAAACCTTAAAGATTTTTTTTTCATTTCATTTTTTCCTAGTGAAGTTAACTTTTTGGTATCGTTATAAATTATATTTAACTTGAGGATCTAGTTATTTCAGAATTAATACATTTTGTTAACATTATTCAAACTTACTCATCCAGTTGTTTGTATTCTTTATGATCATACGTATAGTACCTACCTTTATCTGATATTTAAATCAAAAGTAAGTAATTTTAAGTTGATGACAAATTTAATATTCTATTTTATCGTGTTTAAAACAGTTTCGTCATTGAATGAACTCCATAAATTTAAAATTATGACAAACATGAATTGAGTACCTACTGGTTGATTCGAGAAGCCCACTTAATTTGATCATAAAAAAGTAGAGAAATTATGAGATTTAATATTTAAAGTTAAACATTTTTCCATTTAAGCAACTACCTAAAACCTACTGTTAATATAAAAAAGCGACTAAGTGGATTTAGCTCTGGTGTACAGTAGGTTACAAGTGGGTCACTGTAATAGATGGTACCTATTAAATTTGAATTCAATGATATAATATCATTGTACACGAAAAATGATTCTGAGAGGAGACGGTTTGTCAGTCTAGGATATTTTATAATATATATTTTATATTATATTGTTATTACGTCTTATCAGTTTTTATTAATACGGTATATTATAAAATTACAAAAAAATAACTAAATTAGTTATTCTTGGTTATTTAATATGCAATTCCATCTAAATTTGAACATAAAATAACTTTTTAAAAAAATTGTGTTTTACATTATTGAGATTTTTTGGTTACAGAATAACCTAATAACGTGGAACCTTGTTTTAAATTTTTACAGTAAACAGCACTAAACAAGTTAAACTATTTTTAAAATTTTGTCGTGTGTAGAAATTGCTAATTTAAACACTCAGCGAAAATTTCATGTATCTACGGCTATTTGTTTTAGATTTGCAATTTTATCAAAAACCAATTTTAAGTATAAGTTCCCGTTTTAAATTTTTTTTCTGTTTTTCCTGGTGCGTTTGATAACTATTGGGAATTTTAGATTTTGAATTAAATTTTAAATACATTCCTCAATGCACCAACACTTCATTTTTCCATCGAACAAGATACAAGAAAATCGAGGTGGTTTTAATGCCCAAAACGGTGATGACAGACAGAAAAAAATATATACCCACCCCTCCGCTCAGAATCTAAAATTGGGTTATAACAACTCAAATCAGTATCTATTTAGTGAATTATATTGTATTTTATGCATATAGTCAAATGCATACAAATCACAATACAAGCGATGTCAAATTATTAAAAAACAGCACATTATAAATAATATTATACCTTCATATGCCTTAGGTAAGTATATTATATCAATGTCACTGATTGATGAATATGTAAAATACACAAATCAGTAATATTTGTCTTATAGAAAAAAAATAATAAATCAAACGAATCATGTGCAAAACTATGAATCTCGAAAGTTTATTTTTCTCAAAAAAAAAAAAAAAAAAATGTATAATGAAAAATGAAGTAATTTCTATTTAAACGTAAGCGAGGATTATTCTAAGGATTATTTCGAAAAAGTTTGTTGTTTTTTCAAAGTTTTTTGTTGATTTCGTGGAACTTGGGTTCCATTTACAACAATTGGATCTACTTCGTCCACCTACCTCACGGCTACCCCTTCGTCTTCCTCTCGGCTCTCACCTTTATTTGAACATCTGAATATTCTCAAACATCAATCAATTGTGTTATTATTTCTATGGTTATAGAGTAAAAGTAATTGAATTAAAAATAAATCCGACCATTACTCGTTGTACATAAAATTATTTCTACTCATTGTGAATTTTTTTTATCAGCTGTCGAATTTTTATGATATAATATTTTACTATTAATAATACATTAGTTGCATATGAGATATAAAAAACAATTCACGAATTTCTTATTATTATTATTATTGTTCTCATATTACAAGATGAAATAAGATTTATCCATTATAACCGATTAATTAAAACAATAGCATAGAAATTATAAAAAACATTGCTTTAATGTACTTGTGTATAGTGTATTACTGTATACCAATTTTTATTATTTCTCTTTGGGCTAAAATGATATTAATTTTTTTTTATTATTATTGAAATTTATAAAATATTGACTTAATATTTTACCCACAGAGAGATATTAGTCAAAATATAAAAATAGTTATGGTTTTGAATTTTTTTCACTATACATTGGCCACAAATAAGAATTGCTATACTATACAACTAAATAAATACAAATTATATTATAATACAATACCTATATTATAGTATAATAATATACGATGTACCTACCTATGGAATAAAACATAACAATATTATGTACAATAAATTGACTCAATAATGACAATAACAGATAGATTAATATTTATAGTTTAGGTAGGTAATGATAAAGCGATTAGCGAACTAATAGAGGTGAGCTAAACCCGAAATCCGATATTAACAAATTCTGATCGTGTGACATATCAAATATACAGTTGTAATTCAAGGGCCAAGGTATGATATTATTTACGAATACAATAAAAATATATTATATTAGCCTATAAAAACTAAAATCATTTTTTAGATTTATCAATATCTTTTGATGCCTGAAGTTTAAAAATATTTCTTTCAAAAATGATTGTTTAAATAAATACCAATATCGGATATAATATTATCAGATTTTATGACGATATAATGTAATATATTATATTCACCCCAAATGAAAACACACGCAATTGGCTTCACCCATTATATTTTTATTTTTAAAATCGTTTCAGTAATTCGAACAACCCGTATAAGTTGTGAACACTTATGCATTAATATTAATACTCATGAAAGAGTTTTTTTTTTTTGTATATGGGGAGTTAACCTATAATTATTTTCATTGTGCTTGAAATGGCATTCAGTTTTTATTAAAAAAATAACGTTTCATGCCTACATGTCAATGATGGTATGTCGGTATTAATTACAATTTACAATGACACGATTTACGTTTGATCACTCGTTTAAAACGAATAAATACAGTAGTTGTTTCGTTAAAGACATTGTGTTATTACCTGGCGATCTCTGGCATATATATATCGAAATTAACACGATGTCTGTCGTGGTAGGTGTATGTATATTATGTATTCACCGACTAAAAAGTGTCGTTGTTGCGCGTTCTCTTCGACGTCATGCCGATGAAAAGGTTTGAAATTCGACTCGAAGCGGAATTCACGAGGTATGACAGCGAGGCACGTAACTGCAGTTATACGGTCAGACGACGGCGGCGGCGACGGTGGCGGCGAATGTAAGTTTTCACCACGGATGCATATAATAATAATGATATAATATTAAGTAGACCAACGTGCAGTCAACGCGTAAACACCTACACCTACCTACAAGTCTACGGCGGGTGTGTATTATAATGTTGTGTACCTATACTCGTATGATGATAATTGTATACAGGTATTGTATCGGAAGTCACGGCGGTGTCGTTTTAAGGTGTTGCTCTGACGGAGACGTGACGTGATGACGAAGGGGTGGGTATACAGTCGGACTAGCTCGGAACAGGTAAATTTATATGATATTAAAAATGTACAACGTGCACGGACTGCAGCGGACTAGTACGACGAAGACAGTGGCACCCACCGATCGCGGGCGAGACGGCGAGTGTGTAAAAATCGCAATAACCGCCGCGTGGCCACTGCGAAAACCCTCGTCGACGGCTAAACCCGCGCTCGCGATTTCGTCATAACAATATTATAACAATATTATACACGACCGCTGTTGTACTATTATTACAGTACCGCAGTATAGTATAATAACGAAATAGACGACGACCCCCCCCCCCTCCCACCCCTATCCCCACCAGCACCGCCGCCGCGTTAGGTCGCCGTGTCTGTCTAGGCGCATTATTGGATTATCATTATTACTATATACGTTTATAATATAATAATATATACACACACACACGTGTGTGCGTGAACCAAATATACCGAGGAATGTGTGGGCCTCACGCGATTATAAATGTTTGCATAAACATTATTTTGTCAGAAAAAAATAACAATAATAATAATATGTTGATGATATATGGTGTCGTCGCGTTCCGGACAATCGGTGAAATACGAACGACACACGACAGAGACAACGCTACCGGTGCGGTGCCCGCGACTGGCGCTCACCAAAAGCGCGCTCGACATTTTTGAACCGAGTAGAGAGAGGTACCGCGATGTAGGTACCTACTACCTACCTATATAATAATCGTATGTTATATTATATATGCGTTCCTACGTGTGTGTGTGTGTGTGTGTGTGTGTGTATATATATATATTTATATATTATATATTATATATTATTATATATATCATTACATAAATTATTTTATTATAGCCTATAGGTACTTACATATTTTATATTGACAGCCTTATATTAAAAACCAAAGAACATGCCAATTACAATAAATAGACCAAATTACATTATTAAAGACAAATAATGTACCTATAGGTATACTATTATTAGGTGGGTACTGGTACTTACAGTAAATATAGTAAGTATAGTATGTATTTAAATTATATTTAAAACCATTATACATTTATACCAATATCCAAATTGAATTAGATAAATTAGATTTTTTAGATTTTACAGATTTGTGAGAAACGTGACTATATTATGATGACTGATGAAACATAATATTAATACATTTAATAATACTAAGTAGTTAGCTAATGTAATCACTAATTAAATAGATTTTTTATATTAAGGAATAAAGGCCAATGGTGTAAATGTGCTTATGGCCCTAAAATCTTTAACCCGCCTCTGGTCAATGTAAATCTCCAATAATAAACAAGGTCATTATCAGTTATCACATTATAGATATAATATACGAAATTGTGGAAATTATTTTGATTTTTTTTTCAACCACCTCGTAATTTACAGTGATTTGTCGCTTTTAGGCTATAGTAGGTACTAGGTACCTTGTGAAATACACGTTTATACCTGGAATGTGTCTACCTACTTGATTTGATATTAAATTACAGGTAAACAGAAACTTATTATTTTTTATTAATAATTATATACCATCCCATCAAATAATAATAAACAATAATAATATTTTTAATGTTTTCAAATATTTTATATAATGAACAATATAATAAGAAAAAGTAATTTTAATATAATGTTATGCTTGCTTTGGCCCTCGAGTTACTGGAATTTAAAGACTTACAGGGACTCTTGGTTACACTGAAAATGAAGATACCTATACCTAAACTTACTGCCATGTTAAAGTACCTATATCATTGCCCTTCACGTTTATCGGTAAGAGTCTTATTTTTAAGATGACTCGTGAACTGTTGGAAATAATTTAAAATAAATCTTATTACAATGATATAGTGTTTATTATGTTCATCTAAAGCGTCCACGATGTACCATATTATATAATAATAGTTCAGCATGTGACAATAATAAAATTTTAAATCGTGCACAGTGTGATATTTATTTGTAAAGTCAACAGCTTATGTACCGGCTGGCGGTAATAATGCAAGCATAGAATACACTTTTTAATTCTTTTTTTTACATCAGGTAAAGGATCACATATAGGATATCTGTGTGACGATTACTTCTTCAATGCAAAATGCCAAAATAACAAGCAGCTAACAAATAATACGCATTTTTAACAATAGGTAAAGCCGACTACAATTAAAATACATATAGTTTATATAAATTACACCTATTATGTACGTTTTGGGTACACGTACGATACACATAGAAGCCATTTCCCACGATCTTATTATAAAATAATTAAAATATAATATATCACCTATTGTAAAAGGGGTGGAAGAGTAAAAGGACTTTTTCAGTACAAGTTAACCGCGAGCTAATGAACAAAATAAACAATTTGTTTTTTTTTCTTTTACAGAATAAACAGAAATAAACATTTATCCTCTCGGTATTCTCTGCAATATAAACGTTGAACTTTGTATAAATCAGTACAAAAATACATTTTACTCCGAACAAGAATAATTATTATTCTGTTTCATAATACAAACACCGTGAAAATGCTTTCCAGGAAAATTCTAGCGCTGTTGTTTCTGTTTTTCATTATTTACTTATTTTGACACTTTTTGACAGTAAAAACGATTCTTTAGACATTTCGAGGATGACGGCGACAAATTTCAAGTTTTGCTTTCACCTAATCAAAATTTTTCCTGAGAATTAAATGTAGAATAGATTTTTGATTATACAGGTTTACCTAAATAAGTACCTTATTTTATTTTTGCACGTTACAAAATAAATGCAATAATTAACAATCGTTATTTGTTCTATGAATTATTTAAAGAATATACACCTACGCATAAGTAATAATAGATAAAATACTTAAAGTGTATATATGTATACGAAAACGTTCAACTTTTAATGTGTGTGCTTAGTGCCTACATTTAAAAATGCATACCTAAATTATATTAGATACCTTATGATCAGGATGCCTCTTGCCATTGTGAGACAATCCAGACGATGGCACACCTATAATTGGTATGGCCGTTGGCACCAGGACCGTGCACGCTAGAAGACTTAACTGCTGCAAACCAGATAGCCAGGGACGTGGCCCAGTACTGGGCAAATGAAAAAATCTAACCTAAACACCTACCCTACCATATTTTATTATTTTATTTATTATTTTAGATTCTGAGCAGAGCGAGGAAGCTAGTGATTTTACAATGGTGCTTATTTTTTTATCCTGCATACAAAGTTTCTACCAGAAGGAGTGCTTTGATTTCAAAATATATTAACTTATCTTTTAGCAAATTGGACCAAAGAGGTAATTTTTCGATTTTCTTAATAGTTATTAAAATAAATGCCACGGGGAAAAACCACAGAAAAATTACGAAAAACCGCTAAAAATGGGATTTTAATTTCTAAAGGTTTGTTTATCACCATAGAAACGAATAAAAAATTATAATATTATAATATTAATTCAACTTATTACAGGATATAATAAATAATAACGGTATAAAATATCCAAACTGACAGTCTCCGCTCAGAATCGTTTTTCTTATACAATGGTATATTATATCATTGAATTCAAGTTTAAGACAATACATTATACATTGACCCACTTGTAACCTACTGTACAGCAGAGCGACATCCATTTTCCCGCTTATTTATTGAATTTTATCGTATTCTATCTATCTATGTATATTTTTAATTTTAAAGCAGTTATATCAATTTTTCTAGTTTATTAACTTATAAAGTTACCAGTATGATGCCTGACAAGAAAAAAAAAATCAGGTACTTACCTATCTGTAAACATGTCTAATCACACAATACAAATGATTTAATATTTATATTCATAATAATTACATAATTATACTAATATTATATAATATTGATTTACATCATAATTACCACCTACGTATTATACTATTATACCTAGCTTTTAATAATTAATTAGTTAGGCACACAGGTTGGGATATAGTTTATACTTAACGTTTACTCGTAGTCTAATAACTGTCTTATAAAAATAGGACAAACAAAGGAATCTAAAAGTTACCTACTGGCTACTATTATTTTTATTATGAAATTTGTTTTTATATGTCCAATATTCGTAATTTAACCGGTAAGGTAGGTACGCTCTATTATTATTGAATTGTCAAACGACATTATTATAGTAATAATAAATTGTGACGTGTAATTTGATTACTCTTTTAATAGTTGTATTATTAACTAATTGTAATACATATTATTATTGCCATAGAGGGAGAAAATATATTATACCTACATTTAAATGAGTAAACCATCCTTACTTAAATCGGAATTTAAATCAAATAAACTAAAGTAACTATAGTACATTTTGTTATGTACCCATTTTATACATTTATAATACCTCTACGCCTGTACCTATCCATTAAATATTTTCTTTTATGTTTCAAAATGTTAAGTACATAGTACGTAACACCTACATATAATATGGGAATTACGCTCGTCACAAACTACAGATTATAAAACAAAATACTACGATATTTTAAATAAGAAAAATTAAGTTTTGCTACATTTTCCAAGCCGGCAGTCCCTAGCATAAATTAACTATTAAGTGTAGGTAGGCAGAATTAAATAAAAGTACGGATTAACACAAGAGGAAGAGAACACAAGAGTATTCGAACATATTTTCAACAGATTGACATAAAATGATTTTGCTTTTAAACCAATGTTGACCGTAAACAAAATCAAATACGTTACCATAGTATTTATTATAAAAATAAATCATGAATAATAAACGATTATAAAACTACTCAGCCATTATTGTTGACATGGTAAATGGATTTTTATTATTATTATTATTATAATTTTGCTTCAATTGTCACTGGGAAATAATCCTTGTATTGTGCTTTCCTGTTTTTAATTCAACCCACTGTTATTGTATGTAATTGCCGTTACTCGTTAGGTATATGAAAATATTATATACCGTTAAACAATGGTTAATTGATAAAATATTAAGGTAAAGAGATTACATATAATTGCACATGTTACAATGTATACTGTCTGTCAATAATCTATAAGACATTAAATACCTTACACAGTTCAAGATTTAGAACAACCTTAAGAGGATGTCAGCGCACTCCTATTAGTAAAGTTTTTTCTCTCTGGCCCACGTGCAAACTAGTCAAATCTTATTTAGGCAGAATAAGTTTTTTTATGTTTTTAAGTAATCTTAGAGTAGAATCACCCATTACAAAAACGATAGAGAATAATATTTTTGAGTGTATGACATATCGATTTGTCTAAATATTGTCACAAAACAACTTAAACATAATTTAAATGTACAAAATGTTTTTGTTTATTTTTAAAGTCGAAAACAAAGTCAAATAACAATAAAATATATAATATATATACATATTACATATATATAATCGATATGTCATATCCTCAAAATATTATCTTCTATAATTTTTGTAATAGTTGATTTTACATTTTTACTCTAAGATTGCTCAAAAATCATAAAAAAACCGATTTTAGGCGATTTTAGGTTTATCTATGCTGTGCGTGCGTCTGTGATAGAAAAACCAATATTGCACTAGCCTCCTCTAGTGGGTAGGTACCTTCTACCTACCTAATATTGAAAATATTAGTTAATTCTAGGTTTAAAAGGTTATTTGAATAATAACATATCAAGAAAATTACAACAAATTTTTTATGTAAATAATACTTATCATATATTGTAAATAGATTTATAGGTGCATAAATGAACAATGTAACATATTAAATTCATATTTTGAATGTACCTATATATTGATGTTGTATCATATCAAAATAATTTAAACTTAGAATTGAATTGTTTATTCATATTGTTTGGTCCTATAACTAACATTGTTCAAATTGCATATGTAAAATTGGAAAATGTAAATAGATACTAATTACAAATTCATAAAATGTGAGTAGGTTTAATTTCAATAAAAAATATACCAAATAATATTTTATAAAATAATAATAATAATAATAAAATCTGAAACGCTTTAACAGAGAAAAAATAGTTTTGTAAAGACATCGTACTACCCATTAGATTAATAATTTATTTTTCATAAGGTAAGTTTGTCTTAAGATTAATATTGGAAGATTTTTGATTGTTTTCAATGCATAAATAATAATGAAAATGTTTTAAAAAGTATTAAGTAGGTACATGTTAACGCAGTTTTTCTTTATATTTTAAGAAAACTTCTTTGTTAAAAAACAAATTTTATTAGATAATATTAACCTTAAAAGTTAAAAGAAATGTATTTATATACGTTCTATTATTTAAATAAATAATAGTAATAAGGATGAAAAATTTGTATGTACAAAAAAATACTCCAATGGTGAATCTTTTATAATATAATATATATAGGTATTTAGGTATAATTTACAACAGAAACTATATATCTTTGATTTTAATGAATGTACAGCTATCAAACTTAAATATTTTACTTATCAAATGATTTGAATTAAGCGTATTACATATCTATTTATTTGTATATTTATAAGCCATTTTCTATATCCAATAAGAATAATTAGAATTTCGAACCCTAATAACACGTGTATGGAGAGTACATATGGCGGTAAATTTCCGTTTTATCATTTTCAACCTAACTTGTAAACATCGACTAAATAATGTACCTATATATAGGTTACGTGTATACAGGGTGATAATTTTAACAGTAAATTATATCGAAAAGTATTAACGTTTTCAAAAATATTTTTTTTTACATTATTTTAAAAATAAAATGTTTTCTAATCTTTTTTTTGTATTGGTACCTAAGTACAGTTTTGAAGACTAACTATTTTTATGACTTTTAATTTTATATTCGAAAACAGAATATTTTTTAGAATTTCTTTGTATTAAAATCAAAAACGAACAGATATAGTTTTGTTGTTACTTGTTAGACTTAAATTTTGAGTAATAAGTAGTTACATTTTAGATATGCAAAATGGAGTAGTACGCATGACCTACCTGGCATGTTGGTCCTTTGCTTTATTTGTCGAAAATGTATCTTCTGTAAGAAAAATATTTTCTAAAACATTAATAATTTTCAAGGAAATTATTGTTTGCTAAAAAAAAGAGTCAGCATTCATTAATTTAGACACAAGTGTGTACATTAAAATTACTTTAACTACCACTAAATGGTCAACAAAAAAATAGAATATCTAGTCGAAATTAATATCCGGAAAATATAACTGGTAAATTGGAAAACCGATGAAAAAAATGTTTTACTATTATATTACATTATTTGTATACAAATTAAAAAAAAAATGTATTTTCTTTTCATTACTATTGACATACACAAGCATACTATGAAGTAGTAAAATACAAGTTTTGCTCTATCAGTCAAAAATTACAGAGGGATAAAATAAATGACATTCCAGATAAATGAAATAAAAAATGGCATTATGGAATAAATGATATTCTATCCAATAAACACTACCTACGATAGATATTTTTTCTGCAAATATATTTTCCGCCTGAAATTTCGATATGTTATTTTCCGTGATTCCTCTACACAACTAAAGAATGTTTGTTATAAATATCCAAACGTTGATCGTTATCTATCTACCTTTCTAGTGTAGTAGCCAAAACATAATAATATCCTTGTTACAGCCCATCGTATATTTCTGGTAAAATTCCAAATCATTAGTGCTCACTACTAACGAATAGGTACTATAACATTGAATTTTTATTTAATAACACGATGTTATGTGATGTCCAATAATAATTTTTACTAGTTATAATATAATTTACAAAATAACTATAACATTCTTTACATAAAAAATATTTTAATTTTAATTTGTATGAGAAAATCGTAAAATAAAAAAAAATCAGAAAAGTATGTAATTGCTTTAGTGTACAGTTGTAGCTAGGTGTAGAATGTACCTCATCATTGAGCAGTAATGAATGTGTTAAATTATAATTCAATGATAAATTATAATCCTTCAAGATGACCGAAGACTCAACTTTTAGGTACCAATGTTGCCTAACATTTATTTTAATAATAATAATATAAAAATATTAACAATTAATGTTCGAATTTTTTTTTCTAGATTATTTTAAAAAGTGTTAGGAATTTTCTACTTTTGACCTACCAAAGGAAAAACTAGATCCAATTATTACCAGGAACCTCCCTCGACGTTGTTGATCAGAGCATTTTTTCTACTCGAAAAGTGTCTTCGGACACAAAAATAAAAAACACCCATCATTGTAAAATCAATACATTCCTCGCTCCACTCAGAATCTATAAAATACCATTACCTACGTATAAGAAATTAGATGTAAAAAAAATAACACTATAAATTGTATTGCAAAAAACGTGTAAATTAATCAATTTCACATTAATTCGAAAAGTGATCGATTTCAACGAATGTTTTCTAACATCAATCGATACTGGCAAATACCTGTTAGTAAGTCTGTAAGTCTAGAATAATATTGTTTAATTTATTCAACATATTATTAAGAATAAGTTACTTTACAGGCATACTATGCATGATTGTGGAACATTCCAATAAATAATATTGTTAGTAGAATTAGGATCTTGTAGCTTCACGTGACTCTAAAAAAATCTTAAGAATTTTGCCCCCCTCAATAATCTTAAAAAAAAAATAGTGCTTAATAAAATCTATTATTAGACTTTCTAATTTTGTTTTATTCTTTGAATTTAATATCTAAAAGGTATTATATCTTTAGATTTATAGGTTTGTATAAAAATACCTTAAATAAATTTTAAAAAAAAACCACTGTGATGTTTTTTGTTAGAATTTCCAAATTATTAAAAAAAAGGCACCTACTGGGATTTTGTCTACTTAAAATGTATTTGACCACACCTTCCCCCACCTTCAGTATCAGCTACATTAATCTACAAATTTAAGATAGGTATACATAGGTATTTAAAAATGTGTTGGTAATGTTGTATTAAATCAAATACTACGAGATAAAAATAAATACCGACCATTCAAGTAATTCAAATAGGTACAAAAAAGAACACATTTTGTGACAAAAAATTATTAAATAAATAATAAGTCAATAAAAAGATCATCTACTTAAATATAAATGTGAAAACGAATTTAAAAAAATATCAATTACAATTTCGTTTATTTCATTTTACGTAGCATTAAATGAATTTATAGCTGACAATAGCTTCGTAGTTCGTATTAGACTGAAATAAAAAATGAATATTACTTAAGTACCTACTTCAGCAGATATTAAAGTACATCATTATACTTCCAATATTACCTTGACTATTATAAATTAAATAAAAGATGAATAACGTTCCTGAAAGAAAATTTTTCTAAGATGAATATTGTATATTATATTGTAAATTATTGTTTTGCTTTTATATAAATTGTTTTTTGATATTTTCAGGAACGATCGCATAGTTCAATTTCAACAACTGCTCACCTTTTTTTTTTTTTTTATGATTTCAACTAGTTTAAGAATAAAATAAAACACAGCAGTTTCATGGAAATTACTTGAATGAACTATTTATGATTCTTGAACATTTTATAAATATTCAAGTTGTATAAGGGACATTTTGAATAAATAATACCAATGAATAAAAAAAAAGTTACCATTAAATTTGTTCAACTTCTAACATATGAAAATACCATAACTTAATCACATCAACGTGTATTTTATCTTACTGTATAATATTCTATAATTGTAAGCAGTTAGTACCTACTTAACCTATATTTTAAGAATTAAAAATGTTTTAATAAAATATAAAGGTTAGTATTAAAGCTAATATTTTCGAATTTGTATCACAAGGTATTTAGCACAATATTAATGTATTTGTATATATATATATATATTTAATGAAACAGATGAGTATATATTTTATGTTATGAAACAAATTGTTACAATTGGCATTTTAAATTATAAAACTAATATATATATTATATACTTACATAAAAGTACTTTTTTGTATTCATCAATATGGTTTTTGTATAGGTACTTACATATAAGTTTAATCCTCAGAATTGTATACATTTTATATATACACATAAACATCTTTACTTAATGCTGTACCACATAAATTACCTAAAGTTTAATTTTTCTCATTTTCTGTACTTTATAAATATGTTCCTAAATTAATGGAACCACATAAATCAAAAAATATATAAATATTATAATGACGTTTGTTGAATAATTTAGGTGCCTACTTATAACAGATTTATGATATTTACAGTATATTATGTTAATACTAGTATTTATAATCAATATTATTACGTATATAGTATACACCTTTACGACTAATGACAATACATCGGTACACAGTTATATAGTAATAATAATATTAATTCATGTGTTTTAAACTTTAAAGTAGGTACATGAATATTTATTTGAATAAAAGTAATCATGGTATTATATTTTTTTTTATCCGGCGTCACCTTTAAGATCTGTAACAATGCTTCGATTTTCAACTTTGAAGGAGGTATTTGATAGAAAATTTGATGTAGTTGTTACTTAGAGGGATCAAAATAAGAATAAAAAATGACACATCATTCAGGTAATAATATTTAATGTAAATATAAAAAAAACAAAAGGTGGGTAAGTGGATGTCGCTCTGCTGTACAGTAGGTTACAAGTGGGTCACTGTAATGGATGGTGTTAAATTTGAATTCAATGATATAATATCATTGTATAAGAAAAACGATTCTGAGCGAAAACGGTCAGTCAGCCTCTAATATTACTAAGTATATTTGATGATGTTTCTGTGAATAAAGTAATTTATATATAATATATTTAAGTAGAGCCTTGTTCTAAATTTTCAATCTTTAGCTATAAAAGTTGAACATTTTATAAATTGTTAACCACTAAATTATAATTAAATTTTAAATGTGATAAATTTTGTCAACATTTTCAAAATTGTATGGTGTATAGAAAATGCTAATGAAATTTTCAAGTATCTAGAGTCATTCGTTTTTTAATTACAATAAAATAAGAAAATCTTTACATGAGATATCAAGTGAATATCAAATGTTGTAAAAATATGAATTTCAAACTCATAAAAATTTAATTTGAGTTTCTTGTTTCTTGTAAACCTTTTTTTTTTTATGAAGACACACAAACTTATGAATAATCTTGTATTACATTTTCAAATCTTAGATTTAAAAAGAAAAATTTTTATGAATTTCTAACTCAAAATAATTTGCAAATATTCGTCATTTTTACTTATTTTGTCAATATTTGAACTTTAAATTCTAATAAAAAAAAAATTGTGCCTATGGATTATTAATTTTTTTCATCTGCCTTTGAAACAATATACTAGGAGCCTTCTATTAAATTTTCAAGCTTTTGAAAAAAAAAACACACATCATTGTAAAATCAATACATTCATCGTTTCACTCAGAATCTAAAATGTCTAGTACTCTTAAAAATAGTATAGAAAAACAAAAACATGAATTTTTATACAAAACTAGATTTCGAACAAATCGATTTTGGTTTTTTCTTACAATTAAAATTAAAATAACTTAGTAGGTAGTGTAAACAAATTGTGAATATGTATTTTTAATATTTTTAAAATTTAATTAAAACAACTGATGTAGTTATGTATTATCTTGTATATATTACATTTTCCAGCTTTATAACTAAGCCTAAAAATGCTATCAAAACTTTAAAAAAAAAGTGAATACCTATTTTAAATGTTTAAATGTTAAAATGTTAAATTAATTTTAATACTTAAGGCTTGAAAATTGAATACAATATTTCTCATATGTGTTTTACTGAAATTTAAAAAAATTAGTCTTAAGCTACATTGTTACATGCCTACACTTTTTATGAGCTTTAGGAATTTAATGTTTGACGACATTAGATATTTAACACAGAATGCTTCAATTTTCTCGATATTTACATCCATTTTTATTAGACAACTTAATTTACATAGTTAGACTTGTTGTCGTGTCGATCAGTTGCGTAATTAAGGGGGGATTTGGTTGTCGTACCCCCCCCCCCATGACCGTTATTTTTTTTTCATCGCTAAACACATTTATGTACTAATTTTATTAATGTATATTTTATAGATAATACAAAAATCACCCTAATCAGAAAATTCAAATATATTCAATATTTTTCATAATATACCTTCTGTGGTAGAGATTTAATTTAAGTAGGTATAATGCTTTACTTTTTTGCTCCGCAGAATCGATTAAATGGTCTTGCTATGTTTGCTGTTCATAAAAATGTCAAAATCAACCCTGAATAAGTGCTTAATGAATTAGCATTAAGACCACGTACTACAGTAGAGTGGATCTTTTATTGTGATTTGTGATGTAACTGTATCTATAGTATCTAGGACCTAGGTATCAATAAAGTTAATGTTTAAATGTACCTATAAATGTGAATATCTAAATAGTATGTTATTATTTATTTTAATGTATAGTGTATTCAATATTACATACAGATCATAATGGTTGTATACTTGTATTGAGAGGTGCTTATTGCTTATATGACAAAAAAAATGTTTGGGGGGGGGGGGGGTAATTGGTGAAATGTATATACATTTCATCCCCCCCCCACAACCATGACCAAATTACGCCACTGGTGTCGATTAATGATTGTTATAATGAGAGCTATTATTAAGTCTAGTCAAAAATTCATAGTTCTACATTTCCATTGCATCAATCAAAATTCTTTTAAGTCATTAATCGCTAGTGGCGATGGAAACCTACCTTTTCCAATAGATTTACAAATGCAAATCGTTGTTTTTTTTAAGGCTAAGGGCTGTAAAACTGAGCGTCCAGAATTATTTTTGTTATTCTACTATAACATCCCTCTGCTCAAAACCTAAAAATCTAACTTTTAAAAATAATCGGGAAAAACAGGAAAAAATTACATTACATTTTAACACCAAATCAGATTCCGACAAGCTAGCTATTTATTACACGATAACTTATTTACATCTTTTTATGGTTCATAGCATTGACTTATAAGTTAATCACAATAATACAATATATTTATTATATACATATACATTATACAATACCTATATGCGATGTTTTTAAAAATAATTTGAGTTAAAGTTATACATGTCATAATACCAATGGAAAATTGTACTGAATACTTAAACAAATAAATTATAAAATATCCTTAGACATAGAAACATAGCTAACACGTCCCAGAATCGTTATTTTCCATATAATACGCTATGATTTATTATTGAATTCAAATTTAACGCATCCATTACCTATAGTGATCGATAAACATCGGGGTAGGTACCTACATTACAATTCTAATATACAGAAGAGGGATTTCCTATCATTATATTTTTAATTATTTTACATCTAATAATTAAATAATTCACTCATGATGGCATCAGACTGATATTCATAAGTATTCTTTTCAAAACTGAAAATTATTAAGTTATTACGTCATCTTACAATGATTGTAATACGTTCAAGAATGATTCAAATTTTTTAGATAGGTGTATATACTGTTTGTTTATACGTGTTGCCGGTGTGCCGTTTTAATTTTTTGTTTAAATTCGTATGTTTAACATAGTTTCGACCTGCACGTAATTATGCGTACCTAGGTAATTTTCTATACAGTCCACTCCTTTGAAATTCGATCAGTTTAATAATAATAATAATAATAATGATAATATGTACACGGATATTTGGTCATTCTACTGCGGAGACGCTAACTATGTACAAACGCAAACTAACAAAAATAATATATGACCCACGTATTATATTACGACCCGTTTAAACCAAACCAGGGCCAAGTGCACAAAGTACGACAATATTATGAATTGCAAGTGGTTAGCGACACACTATACTATTATGTGGGTCAGTAATAATACCTAAGCCTAATTCGATTACTGTTAATGAAGAACGCATATTGCTCAATTTATTATTTTATGTGTACACGACCGCTTGAAATCCATTGTTTTTTAATAATAAAATTATAGTATAGGTATAGTATAGTATCTACCTACTATTAGAATCCAGTGTTGTTAAGGAACGATTCCTGGAATTGGTTACTTTTTAAAGGAACGAATGAAGGAATTAATTCCATTATTTTTTAAAGGAAGAGGAACTTGAATTAATTATTTATTTTTAGAAATAGCGATGTAAATATTATAATTATTTTTTTCTTCTCGGAAAAGTTTTAAAAAACATTTAGGGAGAAAAATATCGTTTACTTATCATGTTTTTAATATATAAGAAAAATAATAGACGAGACTAACAATTTGTTATTCACATATGACTTGTTCTGATTATTGATTATGATAACTCTTGAACCATGAGGAACGAGGAAAATGAGTTCCTTTTTTATGGGAACGAGCAATTCAACGAGCTCCGTTTAATATTAAATGAACAAATTCCAATTTATACTAAAGGAACGAGAATGGAACAGATTCCTGTACAAAAGGAAAATTAAGAACACTGTAAAAATTTCAATATTATTTCGTAAAAATGTACCATAATACATTATACATGGCGATGATCGGTGTATATTAAGTGTATAAATTGGATTTTATTTTAAAATAGAGATCTGAAAATAGTTTTTATCTTTGTCCAAACTCGCTTTATACCAGAAATGAAAAATTCTTTTTTTATTTAAGGTATTCAGAACAAATTTAAAAGTCAAACACATTTTAGATTCTGAGTGGAACGATGAATGTATTGATTTTACAATGATGTGTGCTTTTTCTTTATTTTTTTATTTTTTATTTTTATTTATTTTTGTAAATGTTTTATATTTATTGTATTTATTTTTATTAATTAATTTTAAAATTATTAATTTTTGAAAAATTAAGGAAAAACGGGAATTTTTACACAAAATTGAATTTGGTATTTGGTGTAACATTAAAACAAATTACCGTAAATACATGAAATTTTTACTGGTTATTTATATTTGCATTTTCTATACATGATAAAATTTTCAAAATATTTTGATTTATTTTGAACGGTTTAGGGACATTTTCATTTTCCATTTTTTTTTAGTTTTTTTTCTAATTATTATATTATTATTTTTTTACAAATTATTTTGTGTTAAGAATTCATAAAAATTTTTCTTTTTGAACCTAAGATTTTAAAATGTAATACAAGATTCCTTATAAGATTATCAACCTTTCTCAAAAAAAATTGTCTGAATACATGGAAATTTCACTAAATGTTTATATCAGCATTTTCTACATACCATACAATTGTAACCTACTGTACAGCAGAGCACCTTTTTATATTTCCTATTATGGAAGTAGGTACTTAGGTATATTAAAATATTAATATGTTTAATTGTTATTAACTATAGGTACTTACTATTGTGACTTATGATATTATGTTTTATGTATTTAATTGCTGTTGATATTCGATTGCATAATTTTATTATAGTTAACCTATATTTATGAATATAATAAGCTTAAGATATAAAAAAATTGAGAGGGGGGGTTATGTGAATTTGTTTTTCTATTTAAATATAAACTATATTAAAAAAATTGGATATCTCCATTCTGCTGTCAAGTAAGTATTCAGTGTACCTCGTCGATGAATAAGTCACGGCAATATATGTTCAATGAAAAATTCAATTGTATAGGTAGGTACGAAAATTAACCTGAATGAGCCTATATTAAGAAATATATTATTATATGACATATGTATATATTTATACCGCTATATAAGTAATTTATTACTCTAATAAGTAATAATAATAGATAGTAACACACTATATATAGGTTGAATTAATTTTTGACAAAAAAATTACATTTGAAAATGTCATTGTGTGTGTAAAATATAATAATATAGGTACCTACGTTAAATATTTCAAGAAAATACCCACGAATAATATTTTCAAATTACAAAAAAAATACTAAAATCGTCCATATTTGAAATTAAAATATCTACCTATATGAAAAATAATTGTGTTCATACATATTTTATAGTTTTTGATTCCATTAAGTCTACTTATGCGAGGAACATTGTATACAATTTTCAAACCTTAACTATAATGTTTGAAGATTTTATACAGAAAAACGTGAATTTTATGCAAAACTAGATTTCGGAAGTATCTGCTGTTTTGGTTTTTTGTTGTAACTAATTCAAAAAAATATAATAACTGTAGATAGTAGATACCTACTATAGACAAATTGTGAATATGTAATTTTTATATTTTTAAATTTTTATAAGAGAAACGTATGTGGGATATACTATTAAATTGTCCAACTCTATGACCAAACCTTACATTTTTATCAACACCTACACTCTACAGTCTACAGGCTACAAATAATATTCAAATATTTAAATTTTTAATTCATTTATAACTTACTGCTTAAAAATGTAATATTTATGGTTTTTTTATTGGAATTTAAAAAGGAAGTTATATTTTTGGTCGTTAAGGAAGATCGTCTGGAATTCAATTGTTAATGACATTATAAACATAGTCAGACATGTCGATTAACGAATGTTATAATGAAAGCCATTAACTCTAGACGGCTAGACGAAAAGTCTTTAATACTTTATTATTGTATTGCGTCATTTCTTTTAGGTCATTAATCGCATTCCATTACAATTACAAACATCTTTACTAAATACAACGAATTGGTACATGACAATTGATTTGACAAATTCTGTCAAAAATTGTATCTACTACAAAAAAAAAAAAAAATTGTTTCTATTAACTTTTAATTTGCTTTATAGCAATAACTTATGCGGATCTTGTATTCAATTTTCAAGTTATTCTACAGATCAAAACAATTTGGTTTAAAAATAGTTTAAAACAAACCTATGAAAAAATCAAAAATGTCTCATGCTTATAAATAGTTGAAAAAAGTAGAAACATTTTAATTTATCGGGTATAGAAAATGTCAAATATAAACATTTGGAGAAAATTTCAAATACATATCTGAGGTTAATTGTTTTCGAATTACAAAATATCAAAAATCGATTGATGAAAAATAGTAAGTTAATATTTATGGGTGAATATGTAATGTTGAAAAAATTGGAACTTCTAACGCAAACAATAAAAAATTAATGTGGCTTTCTGGTAAACTTTTTTTCATTGCTATAGGTAGAAATACTTAAACCGTCTATAGAATATTAAATAATAAATATTCTTTGTAAATTACGTACTCGTATATATATTTTTGTTACAATAACTAATTACTTATGAGAAACCTTGTTTAAAGTTTTCAATCAAATTATTAACTACTTAATAAATAATTTGCAATTCTTCGTGAAATTAATAAATATCGTCAACATTTCAACTTTAAACTTATATAACTTAACTCGATATTTTTCAAATGATATAATATATGAATGACTTATCGGGACTCTGCAGGTATTACATTTTCAAACCATTTTTGGTAACTATTTTATTGGCATTTAGAATAACAAATTAAGGAAAATGTAAAATACCTTATAAATAGCTCAAATAACTGTAAAATATTTTGAAAATCTTATCATTTACACAAAATGTCAATAAAAACATTAATTACACAAAAAACCATATCGATTAAGTCAAACACTAGTCTTGCGTAAGAATTTACGTTTTTTCTTAATTTTATTCCCCTCCATTATTAAGAATAGTAGTGGGAGTTATTTACTTTTGACCCCTCAAAGAATCAACTTGAACCAATTTGCTACCAAAAACCACTTTCAAAGTTTAAAAAAAAAGGGGATAAGTGGAAGTCGCTCTGCCGAATAACAGCAGTTACAAGTGGGTGACAGTAATGGATGGTGTTAAATTTGAAATCAATGATATAAAATAATTGTATACGAAAAACGAATATAAGCAAAGACACCCTATATATTACTAAGTATTTATATTTTATGGTATTATTGTGATTAAATAGTAATTCATTTTAGTATTAGGTATTAGTATTTACGACAGTAGGTTAAATTCATTTTTTCAAAAAAATTTAAAAATGTCATTGTGTGTATAAATATAATAATTAATAATATACTCTAAAAGTTTCATATATCCAAGAATAATATTTTTAAATTACAACAAAATAAAAAAAATCATTATTATTGGTTTTAATATGTAATTTCATCCAAGCTTGAACTTAAAATAACTATAAAAAATACTGTGTTTATATATTGTTAGATTTTATAGTTACAAAATTAGCTACTTACGTGCAATCTTATTTTAAATTTTCAAGAATAAAGATTGAACATTTTATAATTTTTTAATTACAATAAGTAATTGATTATTTTTGAGATTTTGATAAATGTTGCCAAAATTAGAACATTAAATAATAATAAAAAAAATCGTTCCTGTGGATCATTAAAATTTTACAATTTCTATTGAAACAATATAACAATAGCATTGTATAAGATTTTCAAGTTTTGTGATCAAACGAATAAAATTGTATTGATATTTATAGAAAACTAAAATAATTTAAAATTGAATATGGCCATCGGAACAGATCAAACGAGTCAAATAATTTTGAAATTTCATCATGAATTGATAAAAAAAAAAGGTCCTCTGTTGTACAGTAGGTTACAAGGGTCACTGTATAATGGATGGTAAAATGTTGAATTCAATATATTAACAATTCATTGTATAAGAAAAACGATTCTAAGCGGAGACGTTATGTTGTCAGTCTAGGTATAAGACATATTATATACTTATCTATGGTATTAAAAATAATTGACCTTGTAATAGGAAGGCCACAACAAAATAATTAAAACAGTTATTCTAGGTTTTTTTTTATGTAATTTCGTCCAAATTTGAACTTAAAATGACTATAAAAATAAACTGTGCCTTTGTATTTTTAATATTTTTCAACTGATATTGTAACAATATATCTGGAGCTTTGTATTAAATTGTTACACTTTTTGGCTCAACAAATAAAACTTTATTGATATTTATAGAAAAAAAAACTGATAAATGAAAATGTCCGTAAACAGTTCAAGAAGAGTCAAAATATTTTCAAAATTATATGGTGTATAGAAAATACTAATTTAAACATTCAGTGAAATTTTCATGTATCTACAGTTATTCGTTTTTGAATTACAACAAAATAAGGAAATCGCTACATGAGAAATCGAGTGAATATCCAATGTTGAAAAAATTTGAATTTCAAACGCTCATAAAAATTTAATTTGACTTTCTTATAGACATTTTTTTTTGATAAAGGTAGATAATCTTATATGTAATCTTGTATTACATTTTAAAATCTTAGGTTTAAAATGAAAAATTTTTATGAATTCTTAACTCAAAATAATTTGCTAATTTTCGTGATTTTTAAGTGTTGTGTGAACATTTGAACTTTAATACTTATAGAAAAAAAAAATATGTGACCATGGGTTTTTAATATTTCTCAAATATCATTGTAACAATATATTAAGAGCCTTGTATTACATTTTCAAGCTTTTTTAACTAACAAATACAATTTTATTGATATTTTAGAAATAAAACTAAAAAAAAATGGAAAATGAAAATTTTCCTAAACAGTTCAAAACAAATCATAATATTTTGAAAATTTCATCGTGTATAGAAAATGCAAATATAAGCAAGCAGTAAAAATATTTCATGTATATACTTTCATTTGTTTTAGAGTTACACATTTTTGGTTTTGTCAAAAACCGATTTTGCTTAAAAATTCCCGTTTTTCCTTAATTTTTTTTTTGTTTTTCTTGGCGCTTTTGAAAATTACCTACTGTGAATTTTGATTTTTGACCTCCTCAATGCACCAACGATATTCACTTTTCAATCGAACAAGATACTGATGTTGAAAATCGAAGCATTATGTCGACTAGTTATCGTGTACACAGACACAAAAATAAATTAAAAATTAAAAAAGCACGCATCATTGTAAAATCAATACATTCATCGTTCCACTCAGAATCTAAAAACATATTGTGTAAATTTCAAGTATCTACAGTTTTTTGTTTTTGAATTAAAACAAAATAAGAAAATCGCTACATGAGATATTGTACGAATATCCAATATTTTAACTTCAAACGACAAACACTCATACAAATTTAATTTGACTTTACGGTAGACATTTTTTTTTTTTGATAAAGATAAAAAACTTATAAGAAATTTTGTTTTAAATTTTCAAATTTTAGTTTTTAATAGAAACATTTTTATGAATTTCTAACTCAAAATAATTTGCACATTTTCGTGATTTGTACGTATTTTGTCTAAATTCGAACTTTAAAAAATTGTGACTGAAAAATTTATTTTTAATATTTTTCAACGGTCATTTTAACAATATATTAAGAGCTTTGTATTAAATTGTCAAGCTTTTTGACCCAATGAATAAATTGACATGTATAGAAAAAAAAACTAAACAAAATTGGAAACCAAAAATGTCCATAAACTACTCAAAACAACTCAAAATATTTTGAAAATTGTATCGTACATAAAAAATGTTAATCTAAACATTCAGCGAAAACTTCAAGTATCAATGATTATTTGTTTTAGAGTTACATCAAGAATCAAAATTGATTTAGTCGAAAACCGATTTTGAGTAAAAATTACCGGTTTTCCTTAAATGTTGACCTCTCGAATGCTCCAACTAGATTCACTTTCCTATCGAACAAGATACTGTTGAATAAAATTGAAACAGTGTTTACTGTTACTGCCCCAAACAAATTATTGTAGAATCAATACCTTTAGCACAATAATAATGTTAGCACCTCTTATATTTTACTGAATCTTTGCTTATAATAGTAATATCGACTTTGGACATGTATTTCTATTTTTTTAGTGATCGGATGTTTATAATAATATAAAAACCTAGTATTTATACAACTAAAAATGTAGCCCTCTTTAAAATTCAAATAAATCTCCGTCTATGATGATTGTAATGTCAATATGTCATACCTATATTCAAGTTAATTTGTATTCACTTTCATGAACATTGCATATTAAGTCATTATGTCTGCCCTATAATTTTCAATATTTAATCAGATACAATATTTGTATAGGTACGCATCATTGAACACAAAACCGCACACACTTACCGTTCATAACCGCACAGTTCGTACAGTTTAGTACCACATAAATAGGTATATTTCTTTGTATATTGTTAAAAAGTGAAATGTTGAAAGTACATAATTTAAAACCATTTGATTTACAGTTGAAATTTAAATAACTACTTATTGTTATCACATAAGTCTTTGTAATAAATAATAATTTATTAATGCCAAACTAAGTGCCCGGATTATTTTATTTTTACGAAAAAGTCGATACGTATATTTTTAGCAAACCATTGATTGCGTACCTTCATTATATTTTGTGAAAACTTGTACCGTGTAATCAATTATGCGAAGTCATAAAAAGAGGTGAGTACACTTAATTTCGTTACGAATATATTTATATATATATTGTAGGTATAGCTACCAACAGCTACTTTGCAATTGAAATTTAATTTATTAAAATAAAAACCATAAGCGTATGGTCTTATCCGGAGAAACGTATATACTTTAGCGATCTTCGGTTAATCCCTAAAGGTTTATTTTTGTGATTTTGATAAAATATGATTATTTACTGGTGTGCGGCAGCTGTGGTTCTAAACGATAATGTGATTGATGCAAGTATAGAAGTGTGCGGATTTGAACGACGACCTTGTTTTGAAAGTGTGCGGATACTCCGATACTGCATTAATATATAGAACTGTCAGCCGTAGTTAACATACATACACCTACTGCAGATATTGGATAGGTACCTAACAATATAATATATTTTAATTCTGAAAATCATATTATTCATTAAGTCTAACAAGCAAAATTATTACGTTCGATACTATATTATTACCTAACTATGTAGATATGACGAATTGTAGTTAACTGGGTAAACCCTAGGAAATTGCTGATATGGTTTGTTTTTTTTTTTTTATCGAAGAATCTACTAAAATTATATTTGTATGGTATTTTGTATACATAAACTGATATTTTACCTACCTACTGTATTTTTTTAAATAATGATTTTAAATTATTAAATAGCGTTAAAATTAAAAATTAAATATTGATTCGACTACGAAATTATGTTAGTCGTTGAACTAAAAAGTCGGTCGTTTACTATAGTCGGTTTTTTGTTGTTATTTAATCGCAAACATATTTGTCTTAATATTATATTTAATCAAAATAATATTTTTCTAAGACAATAATTATGTAAGATCACAACACAGTTGACCGTTAATAATTAACTGTATTATGATTTATTATGAATAATACGTTTTGTAGATATTTTGTATTCCTATTTCCCTTCGTGTGAATATGCTGTGCTAAAAAAAACTCATCAGTCTTTCGGCACTGTGCCTCATTAAAAGTGTCTCGAGGACGGAAAGATGTAGGTACTTACCTACGTATATATTATAATTCCGAGTACCTACCTATACGGATGGATTCGTTGAATTTTTTTAAACGCATTCTTTAAATTTCATATAGATAAATCTCGCACATACGTAAATATATTCTCGTCTCGTGTAATGTGAAAAATATGCCAAATATGTTCTAAATAAAGCGATTTTAAATATAATAAAACAATAAAAAATTATTAAAAAAAAAAAAAAACGCGAACGTTTTAACAGTTATTGGGTCTAATAAACACGCACGCATTTGTATAGTGTGTGATAATCTCAGCAGAAGGCGATTACAAGTCAGTAATGTTACATAATTAATTTTACGAAATTTACACTTTTGTATTTATTTTTTTTTTTTTTTGTAGAAATTTCATTTTATTCGTGCTGTAATAATATCACTTTAATTATAGATATTTACAAACGGCTCATTATTATTGTACAATATTGCAATTTATTATAAACTAAAAAAACTATAATATATAGATATCCGGTTAACGTTAATTACTTTTTATTTTCGAGCTTTTACTTTCAAATATTTTAAATGTAATTTTCTTCCTCTTTAATTACCATGCATCATCGGTACAGCGCTTGTTTTTTTCTCGTTTTCTTATATTTCTTTTGCATTTTTAACTAACCCTTCCGTTTCAAATATATTATATACATATACATTTTTTTTATTGCAGTTGTAACTTGACATATTTATATATAGGTACGTTTGGATAACATAAGCTCTAAGATGGACTTAACCTAGATCTGTGTATGCAAATTACGACCGTATATTCAAACTTGTATAATGTATATCGACTTTATTGTACAAAGCAATACCCAATAATTTAAGTATATACGTTTACAATTGATAAATAATTTACCGTAGTAGGAATAATTTCAAATATTTTTTCAAATCAAATTATTAGGTAGGTCTATATAATAATAATAATAATTGTTCTCTTCGATTAGATAGATTATATCGATAGTTGATACCTATTGTATCTACATATTATTATTATCATCGTCTCTTTGATCATTCCATAATATACACATAAATACATTGTAAACCGTTATTAGGGTATTGGAAATTGTACATCATCTGACGTCTAATATTTCGTAGACAGTACGAACTGCTAAAATATTATAATATACGCAATACGCCAATACTCTCCATGTGAATAAAACAATTAACAAAAATTTTAATGGCATTACGTGACCCTTTCAATGCCAAATTATTAGATATTATTTTAGGATCTATGTTCTATCCGACAGTATTTTCCGCGGAATTTAAACAACAGAATTATACTGTGTAAATATCGGTATGATTGTAAATAGAAAAAGTGTGAAAAATAATTAGTCACATAAGTACATGACGGTTTAAAAGTACCTAAATGCAATAATTATCCAATTACGAGTATTACTGTTTCAATTTTTTTTTAAATTTTAATCTCTTGCAAGTTAATGTTTAATCTACATATTATATTAATTAATACGATTTCAGTGTAAAATAAATGTTTCCGTTCCACTTGAAAACAAAAGAATGAAACTGATTCGTTTCATAATATTTCGAAGTCATCGAAAAATTGTGGTGCGAAAAAAAATACGTTTATACCAACAGCAACATAATATACCTATATAACGCGTGGCCGACTGCTACTACAATGGTAGGTAATATTAATTATTTAATGAGGTTGTACCTTCTCATAACAACATTTATAATATTTTTATTGAAATTATTTTTATTTACAATCTTTATTATTATTAAGTAATATAATAAGTGGATTTGATCAGAAAAGAAATTACACTAGGTTCAGAAAATAATAACCATTTATATTAATATATTATTCTACAAATATATACATAAGTAACAACAACATAAAAGTAAGTTATCTAGATAATATCCGAGTTCAAGAATTGTTTCACAACAAATTTAATTCATAAATTGTATTATACTGAGTGTGTTATGAATACAAATATTATAATTTTGTCTTCTGATTTGCTATAGGTAAGGCAAGTCTCAAGCCTATTCGACAATAATATTTTTATTACAATTTAATATTCGGTCTCAATTTTTGAAAATTGTCCTTCACCAGTGATTCTCAACATGGTATCATGCAGCTGATTTCCATATAATAAACATTCGTTCATATTTTCAACAGTTTTATAAATTAAAGAAATAATAATTTAAATCACAGAATTGTTTACTTACAATAGTATTATAAGCCAATCATGTGTAATACTTGTGTGTGCTTTAATAATATTATACCTACCACGTGTAGGTATAATATTATTAATGTCCAGTCTATTTACATTTTGATACTGGTTTGCTGTTGCTAATGTTATTGCTATTGCAGTGGCATAATTGGGATTTAATAATGTCCAATTTTACTTCGTGTCGCTGTCATGAATAATATCCGAATAAAATTAAAAAAACATTTTAACAAAAAAACCTGCAGGGAAGTTTTTGAGTAGGTCACTGTAATTGTTGTGTTCAATTTTAATTCAAGGATAAATCATCGCATGTACGAAAAAAAGATTCGAGGAGTGCGTCAGCCTTTGTAATTTATTTAAATTACTATTAAATTAATTTTTATATTAGTAGACAGTACACTAGTACTGTAGGTTGAACTAATTTTTTCTATCAATAAATCACATGTTATATTATAGTTATTAATTTATAATATTATTTCATATAAAATTACTAGTTGTTAATAAATACCAAGTATGATTTTGAGTGGAGACCGCCTGTCCGCCAACATTTGTTAAGATATTTTATATTACCTATTTGTATTGATACTGGTAATTTATTTTCTAATTAGTAATACGGTAGAATTTGATTTTTCTATTAGTAGGTACCTAGTATGGTACATTGTTTTAATTTTCTGCCAAAAATAAATAGCCTATATTATTATATAATAAGTAATTATAATTATTCAGACGTCATAGTTATTAACGTATAGTTTTAAGTCAATACCGCGTACCTGCCATGACTAGTGTGAATAGGTTCGTTGCATAATTGCCTTTAAATTAATTTAAGAAAATTTGAAAATATCGAAATGTATAATAATATATTATGTAGGTAGGTAACATAGGTTGTAACTAACCTCCGTTTTGCTATAGGCTAATTTTGTGTCATTTTAATTTTTAATAAAATATAATTAAATTACATTCTTATGTGTTTGTCGTAAAACTAATATATTTTTTAAATGATTGTCATTATAGTCATTATAGTTAATGAGTTATAATAGATATTAATGATATGTAAGTCTTAAATTATAGGAAATTAAAAATACCAACGTTTTTTTTTAAGTTATTATATGTAAATACATGTAGGTAATGTTATGTAATACAATATTACAAAAAATCATTGCCATTAATATTAAAATTGTATCTTTCTGTCCACATAATATCTGAAAAATCTAAATTATTGAAGACACGGTGTATTAACTATTCAAGATATCAAAAGTAGATACATACCTACCTTCTATTTAAAGAAAAAAAAAACCAAAAACTTTTTATAAAAAAACTACAAATTACAAAAATATTGTAATTAAGATTTTAACTAGGATTAAAAATTAATTAATTTGGTTAAAATGTATCAATAATTCACTTACCTATGTATGTATACGCAATTGATTAAATAATAAAGTTATGTAATTTTACGACTTTTTGTTCCCCATATGACTTCATTATAATATGGAAGTTTCACGCTGTATTAAAATTCAAAATAATCGTAACGAAATATTGATGTAGCGATATTTTCGGTATACCAATTTATAGAAAACTATATTCATACATCAGTGACAATTTTTTAACATTATAGAATAAAGTAATCCTAATTTTAGATTACTGTATTTTACAAAGTGTGTTTTTTTAATTTTTTGTGCTGTGTACACGATAAGTAGTGTACTGTAAGTAGTAATGATTCGATTTTCAACATCTGCAGTATCTTGTTTGACGGAAAAGTTCTATAAATTCTAAAGAATCTAGTTAGTGCATTAGGGAGGTAAAAATTTAAAAGTACCCAGTTATTAAAAGCGCCGGGAAAAACGAAAAAGAAAATAAAGAAAAATTGAGAATTTTAACATTAAATCGGTTTTCGACCAAATCGATTTTGGTTTTTGGTATAACTCTAAAACAAATGATATTAATACAAATTTTCACTGGTTGTTTATATTAGCATTTTCTATACACGATAAAATATTTGGATTTGTTTTGAACGGTTTACAGACATTTTCAAATGTTATTTGTTGTGTAAAACAGCTTGAAAATGTAATACAAGGCTCTTAATATATTGTTACAATGATATTTGAGAAATATTAAAAACCCATGGTCACATATTTTTTTTTCTATAAGTATTAAAGTTCAAATGTTCACACAACACTTAAAAATCACGAAAATTTGCAAATTATTTTGAGTTTGAAATTCATAAAAATGTTTCTTTTTAAATCTAAGATTTTAAGATGTAATACAAGATTCCTTATAAGGTTATCTACCTTTATCGAAAAAATAAATGTCTATAAGAAAGTCAAATTAAACTTCTACGAGAGTTTGAAATTCAAATTTTTACAAAATTTTTTATTAACTAGATATCTCATGTAATGATTTTCTTATTTTGTTGTAATTCAAAAACCAATATCCGTAAATTCATAAGATTTATATCATATGTTTATTTTATCAATTTCTATAGGTACTTGATAACATTTTCAAAATATTTTGACTTGATTTGAGTTGTTTCCGGACAATTTCAAATTTCAAATTTCAATTTTTTTGGTTTTTTATTCTATAAATATAAATATTATTATTATTATCTTTATTGACGGAAAAAATATAAAATTGTGTAGTGACACGACACTATATAAACTGTTATTAATAATAGTTTATTTGTTGGGCCAAAAACAGCATAAATTTAATAAAATTCTCCTGATATATTGTCACAATAGCAGTTAAAAAATATTAAAAATACATATGCACAATTTTTTTTATAAGCATTTAAAATTCGAATTTTGACGAAATTTATCAAAATGAAAATTTACAAATTATTCAGTACTTACATAGTTAATAATTTATAAAATGTTCAACTCTTATAGCTAAAGGGTGAAAAATTTAAAACAGGGTTCCACGTAAATAGGTTTTAACATATAAAATACTTTTTTTCACAATAATATCATCAAATATACCCAGTAATATCTGAACGGCTGACTGACTGTCTTCACTCTTAACCGTTTTTCTTATACAATGATATTATATCATTGAATTCAAATTTAATACAATCCACTACTGCGACCCACTTGTAACCTACTGTACAGCAGAGCGACACCCATTTGTTCACATTTTTTTAATGTTCAAGACAGTCAAAACATTAAAAAGCTGTATCGTCAAATAATAAAAATGATCGTCTATTATTTAATAATACTCACTGAATGACGGAATTAATAAGCATAGGTAATTGAATAGGTACTTGAACTTGACACGCCGAAGTTCAGCACTGTAAAGTACCTATTCAGAAAGTAATGACAATCAATTTACACTAATATAAAATACTGAAACAGAGAAACAGAGAAATGTAGGTATACTAATATAAACATAAACTTTAATCTCTGTTCTGTATAGATATTATATTAAATAAAGTTGGGTGTCTTTTTTTTCATATACATCTACAAACATTTTTTAGCTCAGTCAAAAAGTAAAAAAATGTAACATAGAGTTCCTCACAAATTGGTCATAAAATAACTGTATTGAAAATGCAAAGTCACATTATTTTTTTTTTTTTTTTTTGAGAAAATGAAACAACAACAAAGATTATTTATTTAATTTTTAAATCGTATCAAGATCGAGAAAAATTCTCAAATTATTGTATAGTGAAAAGTTTGATTGCAAATTTAATACAGGGGGTCTCATAAGACATAAGTACCTAGTTAATATGTAACCAAAAAAATATATTTATTAATACAATATATATATGTTACCGGAAGTGTTGACATTTAGGAAATGATGATAATTACTAGTAAATGTTGATAATTCCTAAAATCGGAAGGAAATGATATCATCGCCTAGTATATGTTATCATTTCCTAACGATAGTAGGCAAAGATGCCACATTTTTGAAATTTAATCTGACTTATTTAAATATTACTTTTATCAAACATAATTATTAATTAATCTACTATCACCTTAATAAATAATCAATAAATAAACAAGTATTTTTTTAACATTCTAATTTATGTAATTTAAGCTTTTTAAAATTTTTTTACGATTTGCAACGTAGTTACTCATTTTTATTTTCGTATGTCAAACTTCCATGACATTTAGAATTGCAAATTCTAGATGCCGATCTGCAAGCACATCTGTTCGTCCTGCATTTTGTCTTACATTGACATCGGGTATATCCTTGTGCCCCTGAAATACTATTTACAGTAGCTGCCTCCCGAAGTGATAACGGTTTTTTTGCTTGACTTGCCGATTTTAAAACAGTACTTGCATCCAATAAATTTGCTTTGCAAGGATTTATTTCTGATCTTGTGTACATATGTTTTAAAAATCCACTTTCAGTGCCTACAATTTAAAAAAAAAAAAGATTAATTTTTATAACGCATGAGTTTGAATACGAAGATAATTAAGACGTTAATAAAAATACTAGTGTACCACTACTTCTTACATAGCTTGTATAAATCGTCCTTAACTTATGTTACAACCTCTAATACATTTCTTGGTGATCCACGAGCACGATCTACATCTGGAATACTCAGACGTACCTACTGTAGTTCCAACACTAACTTCATCATATTTTCTATTGGATGTTTTAACCATTTTTAGTGCCTGTTTTTCTAAATTGTGTGCAGATGATTGACGTGCATCAAGTATATTTTGTTTTCGTTGATCAACTAAATAATTAATACATTATTAACTTAAACATATTAAACTATATTCCATTTTTTTTTTACCAAATTCTAAGTCACTAGTCACTTGTTCTAAATTACTAGTACACGGTACATTTTCTTCGGCTCCCTCGTCTTTGTTTGACTTCAAAATACATTCAATATCTTCCTCAGATTTCAAAGAGCTAATTTCTTCTACCGGTAAACCAATTGATGCAACACCTAAACGAGCTGGACAACCAAACATCGCCTCATAACGTATTCTTCATTATTCATGGACGATTTGTTGTCATCACGTTTAGCATCAATAATTCATGAAATTGCTTTATTAAATTCATTTTGCCTTTTTTTAAATCCATTTTTAAGCTTTTAACAAAATAAATACGTACTGCAGTACTGCACTACTAATAACCTACTACTAAACAGATCGTGTTGAATGTACCTACAGTTTATATATTAAACAGATAAATACTGCGATATGCGATATCCATGACATTTTTCAATCAACCATTTTATCGATATCAGTCATTTCCCCACCTGATATTTTTAGATCTCGGAAAATATTGACTGCAGTTGACACCAAACTTACTATTTTATGCCAGGGACACACATACGTGTTTAAAATCGGTTATCACAATCGACATAAACCCGTGTTTGATATAATTTCATGTCTCCGCACAGATATATAAAATAATTTTACCCGTGTGTCTCCGTTTCTTATTTAATTTGAGTTCGACAGCATTATTAATTCGATAGTGTCTACTATAGAGAGTGTAAAGGACTATAATATAAAGTTGTATTTAATTAATTTATAATAATTATAATTTGTATTGAAACAATATTTGTCAATTTTTACAGTAAAATATACATTTTTAATATCATTTAAAAAAAAAAAATAAATTAATAAATGTCATTTTTTTTATATATATTTTTAGATCATCTAATTCCGGGCCCTAGTGATAACATTGCCTAATAAACTACGGAAATTATGACAATTCCTAGGCGGTGATAACATTGCCTTCCGCTTTTAGGAATTGTCAACATTTACTAAGAATTGTCGTCATTTCCTAAATTGGCAACATTTCCGGTAACATATATATGTATATGTATTATGTATATAATATTATACCAAATATATTTATTTTCCTATAGACATCTTAAGTTAAAATTTGGACGAAATTTGATTTTTAAACGGATAATTACTATGTAATTTATATCGTTGTAATTCAAAAACATTATCTGTGGGAACCAGATACTTAAAACTCATATGTAGGTACCTATATTATAAATTTTACTATACTTCATTAAATTTTCAAAATATTTATTATATTAATTTTAAGATATTACCTATTTATACCATGAATCATTTCACACTACCTATTCTACGGTAAGGCTGACTAAAAAGTTAACAACAATAATAATATAATATGATAGCAGTATAATAATATATTGTTTTAATGAATTAATATTAACTACAAATTACCCTCGTAATAAACCGATGTTCAGAATGATACTTGATATAGGCTCACAAATAATATACTTGATCGTATACGATGATAAAGTTTTGGATTCAAATTGAACACATCCATTACAGTGACCCTCTAGACACCTACTGTATAGCACAGAGGTATCCACTTACCCATTTTTTACTTTTGAGCACCCCCCCCCCCCTTCACCTAAAGTACCAACTAGATCCAATTGTGTATACCAGAAACGACCCTCGAAGTTGAAGATTAAATATATAATAACGTAATAAAGTTCTGAGAAAGACTCTTCGAAATCTTTTGTATAACTTATCTTATCTCTATTTTTATATTAAAAAACACAAGCATATTTTAATTTAAAAATATCATTATCTCTATTTTTATCTTTACTTGTAAATTTAAAAAATATTAATACAAGAATGAAACTAGAGTTTGTTGAAGATAAAAATTAGACCGTGAATTGTGTACAAATCATTGAGGTCAAGACGTCTTGAATTAATCTCATTATCCAACTACTTCATTAGTATTTTATTTTTAATTTATATTAAAACATTATATTATATTAATATTTATTATTTAGTATTGTTATTATTTAAATCTTTATATAATAAACCAATTTAGAAAATATTTCAATAATAAAAATATGTTTGGTTATTTTTTACGAGTTATGTACTTAAATCTACATAAAACCAAAGTTATAAAATATGTAAGAATTAAAGGATTATCCAAGGGTTCTTTGAAAATATCCTATGACACTGTGAACAAAATAAGATTGAAACCCATAAATTAATTTGTCCCTCACTGGCACTGTTAATTATTATCGGTTGTACGATTATAATACATATAACATTGCGGATTATGTAGTCAGTTTCCCAGCAGATAATCGTAACTGTATAGTACCTAAAACTATTTATACAGAGTAATCCATTAAAATACAAACAATAACTTTTTAAAGTTTTTATTTCAGTTGTTGTGTTTTTTTTTTAAATTATATTTTTTACCTATAATAATAACTTTAAAATATATATTATAATATTACCCATATAACTCTTCATTTATACCAAAAAATGTAAATATACTCTACTTGTTTCTATCATAGTGGACAGAATCTGAACACTTTTCTTAAGGGGACGTTGTACCCACATGTTGTCTCTCCGTCTTAATAATTTTGTACAACATGTTAACATAGCAAAAACGGTTTTGGGCGGGAAAGAACTGAGAACGCTACAGTAATAACTAAGAAAGTAAGAGACGAAATTGTCACCACATAAAAAGGAGAACTTTGGCTGTGCAATATAGTTTTTAATTTTTCGTTATCGGAACTTCAAAAAAAAGTTATTAAAGCTCAAAAAATACAAATAACGGATTTTGAAACAATAAGAACTTTTTTCGAATAAGTGATAATGTGATATAAAAAAAATAAAAACGATATTGCACAGCTTAAGTTTTTCTTTATATGTGGTGAACATTTTGATTCTTAGTTATGACTGTAGCCTTCTCGGTTCTTTCCCGCGCCAAAACGTACTTGATATACCGTACGTGTGTTAGATGGAGGCAACTATGAGGGTGCAATGTCCTCTTTAAAATATTTATTCAATGTTCAGTTATTCATCAGTCATCACTATTATTATAAAAGTTTTTTCCCTCTAATAATGAAATAAAAATAAAAGTGCCCAATAAAATAATGTCAAAAACCATTATGAAAAAAATAGTAAAAGATTGGTTCAAATAGGCATAAAAATGTATATAATTTTTCTTCGTTCACAGAATTATTAATTGTATCACTCCATATAGTCGAGTCGAGCATAGAATAGGTGTGCGTAGTTGGTGCGGGACGGGTAAACTATGTCGATTTTTGATACGACCATATCTTAAACATTGATAGTAGGTTTTAGTTAAATTTTTCACTTATCTCTTCGTGTACCTACATAGTATCATTATATTATAGGTATACCTATATATTAAAATTATTTTTATAAAATATATAGGTATGTATAGTGTAGGCACAATGCCGTACGGCCTACTGATTACGTACAATTTGGTCTCTATACACGCCAAACGGTTTTGACAAGGTAGGTAATCCGTGAGTATAATATAATTATGATAAATTAAATTGTCGCCGGTCGTTCCTCGGGTTCGTCGTTTATTTCGAAAACTATATTGCTTCTGGTGCACACGCGTATCTCCATACTCTGCAGGAGCTTAATTTAGTGTGTGGATAGATGATAGATCCCCTTCCCAGAGCCTTTATAACATTATTTTATAAACCGTAAAAAAAAAAAAAAAAATGAAAGTACATTATATTATATTACAAAAAAAATTAATTTAATGTTTGGAACAAAATCACTTTAGCTACTCAGCATTTTTTTAAATTAATTTTTAAAATACGTATTTCAACGAGTTAAGAACAATGATGTAAAAAAAAAAATTGGAAATCATTATTTTGAAAGTTATATCCTTACAAAGATTGCGATTTTACGTTTGTACGCATGCGCATAGGTAACAATGTACTTTACTGCTGAAGCATCTATAATGAATTTTGATTTTTTTTTTACGCATTTTAATGAGTTAAGAATGATGGTGAAATTACAATTTGCACAATCAACTAGTTATCTTATTTCTACAACACATTGAAATAGGATATTTAAAAAATAATGAACACATTTTCGATTGAATCAAAATATTACTAATTTACAATCTGTAGTGAGTACTATGACAATTTTATTTTAACGTATCTGGTATCTATCTAGTTAAGCCTAAAAAAAACGATGGTGAAGTCAGAATTTGGATGTCAGACTCAGTTTTAAAGTTAAAGCTGATTGAAATATACCTATCACACGTATAAATGGGATAGTTGTTCTAACATGTTTCTATGCACTATGTTCTTAACTATTAAAACTGAAGTTAACTGCATTTGCCAGTCAAACTAAGTGAATGTAACGTTAATCTGAACATACTTTTTTAAGCTTAACTATTTGAAGGTATTGAAATAACTCATTAGAATTTTAATTTTGAGAATCGATGTTATTTAGTTTTATGTTTTTGGAGAGTTAAATTTACTAAAAGTTTAGGCAATTATCTGAATTATTTTAAAAGTTAAAATACATATAATATGAACGTTGTTATAACTAATAGTTATATAGTTGATTTGGCTGCTATAATTTGAAGTTATTTTTACTACGTATGTGTATATAGGAATAACAATATTAATAATGAAATTAGGAGATATTATATTTACTAACTACCTGTTGTCATTTATTCAGTAACTAGAGTTTTAGGCAGTAGTAAATTATTACGTAAACATTCAAATATAAATAATTGTAACGTTAAATAATGTAGTATGTATCTAGTCAAATGGTTCAGAACAAGGTTTATTTTAATTTTTACTTGAATTCATGCACTTGAATTTGTCAATTTAAATAAAACTAATTGTTTTCCCTGTATTTATTTAGCCGTGCTTAACCCTAGAATTAAGCAATCAATATGACGCAGTCTGCAATTTAAGTGGATAGTTAAGTAACAATATTATAAAAAAATTAATATAGGTGCCTTGTTTACAGTAAACAGACTTTTAAGGCCTATTATTATGGTAGAAACTATAAATTAATTATACGTTTGTTCTTCCAAATCTGCTATATAGCCTTAAGTTTTTACCAAAGCTGTGCATTAATGAATTAATGAGTTAGAAGTTAAGTTAATTTAAACTTATTAACTTAACTTACTAGTTCGGTGTTTTAATTAATTTAACTATGACTTAACTCATTTTCCTATACAATAACTTAAAATCAAATCATATTTTTCTTTATTTTCAAAAATAAGTTAATTTTGAATATTCCTATTATCCAGAAAAATATTTTGTTTATTACGGGTTTTATATTTATAATAATTGTTATGAGTTCGCAGAATATATAGTAAATATTATCAGAAAAAAAAAAGATACAAAGAACTTCGTATTTATGTTCAAAGATAAATACTAATATATTGTATTAGGTAATAAATTACTTATAAATATTGATATAGGGGTAACATTAGCCGCCCATCTGAGGACATGAATAGCCCACGATGCCACATTTCCACGAATTATATTCATAAATCATAATACCTATATTTATTACTCATTAGCAGTCTTGCAAAGAATACTTTTATTTTGTATTCGGAATACGTATTAGAATAATTTTCACAAAATATATTTAGAATATATTTTGGAATACTCAAAAATGTATTGGAATACTTTGCGAATACTATTTATTAATACTTATTTTGCTCAAAATACAATTTTTTTAATACACTTTTTTATTTGTTTAAGTCATAGACAGTAGTGAGTAGACACATTAATTTATTATTACTTTTCTTTATTTTATTTTACATAATAATTGTACACTAATAAACTATAAAGTAATCAGAAAAACATTGACATTTTGTTACATTTAATCATCATTACTTTTTAAAAATGTGCATCAGTCATTTTCCCTCGTTTCTTGGTCAGAACTGCACTCCCCACGGCCCACACTAAATATACGATCTATTGGTGTACTACTAGGTAAAAGCGTATTGTATTTTAAAAAAACTTTTTTTATAATAGGAGTATCATCCAACATGAAGTTATTAAGTTAAATTCATAGTTAGGCTCTTGGAAAAATAATTCAATATTTCATTTTCTGCAGAATTATTGATACGTATTTGTTTTATTAGGCCAATTAGAAAAAAATATTATTTAATACAATATCATCAGATTGATTTTTATTATAATTCATTTTTGGCCTACAGTCATCTTCCACATTGGAAGAAGACTTGGAAAATTCATTAACTGCTTTTTTAAACTGATTATAATAGCTATTTCTCTTTTAACATCATTTTTTATCCAATCGGTTTAAAAAAAGGGTTTTTCCTTTTCCCCGATTACTGATAAATGGAATATTATCTACATTGACAATAATAAATTACAATCACTATTTATCGGGTTTTTCGTGCTAAGACAGTAATACCATAGTTCATAGACTTTAATATGTCCTTATACTAGTAGACGGAGTACCTAACCTATGTATGTAGTTCTGGCTTATAAAGTATAAACATGACAACTCTGATAGGTAGTACACCGCACATCTAGTCTACTAGGATAAGGTATATGGCTAATACTATGTTTTATTTTTTTAATGTCCACTACGGCACTACCAAGGATTATAATTTATAAACACAAACATTTTTTTTTCAAATTTAGTATTTAAATATAAAATAAAAATACTATTAAAAGATATTCAGAATACGTACATTGTATATTATTATTTTGTCTTTTATTTAATTTCAATAAACCTATTATCTTATTTATAACGATAAACGGTATATCAGGAGTCAATTCATATACAAATTAACCATTTATCTTACCTAAATATTAAAATAGTTGGTACTTAGATCACCATTTAAATAACAAAGTTTCCCCCATAATTTGGAATATAAGGTATGTAGTTAAAACCCGAGCTCGCAGATAATATAAATATTGCATTTTTATTACACATTTTAACAACCAAATCAGTAGTCATTTTAACTCCTTAAAAAGTTGTGGTAACATATAATTATGTAGTTATAACTATACTTTTAATAAAGTTAATTTGAACTCAAATTAATAGTTATTTAGACTGTCCTAGATATGTGGTTGTACTTGAAGATAAACGTTAAAACAAATGGTTACTGTTAACTACATACCGTAATCAAATCAACACTGCTTGAGTCCTGAGCAAAATGTAACGCTCAAATGTGTATGGAATTTACTAACTAAGTAGGTACTCAAAACAACCATACAGTTTAATGTGTGTATATTATTTTTGTATACACCTGGCGTGGTCACTCGCCTGATGAGTTCCCTCGGACAATAATTAAAAACGAAACCATCCCTTAACTTGTTATGTAAAATTCCCTTTGACGGGTCTCGGACTTCAAAAAGCTAAAACTTTAAACTAAGTCCGACCCCCAAATTCTGACTACAGCATCGTTTTTAGCATGCTTAATTACATAGGTACGTTAAAACAAAAAAAGGTATTTTATAGCAAATTATGCAAATTTGTAGATACAAAATATTTAAATAGTTTCAATGTTTCCTATAGGGTTTTATATTATGTTATAACCTGTTTTCCACTCAAAAATATTGTAAAAATAGTTTGTAGGTACTGAAAAAAGACAATTTAAATCACGATAAAATAAAGCGTCGTGAAATCGTAAATCCGGAAACTTCATCATTAAGCTATAACTTCAAAACTAAGTTCAACCAAAAAATTGCTGCAGTTCTTAATTCCTCGAAGTACATAAGTTTCAAAAAAAATATTAATATTTATTATCTATACTCTGCCCCACGGGCCACGATAGATCATCCCGCGTGCCGACCAAAACTAGTTCTCCCACACATAGCAGAGTGACTCGGGAGGATGTTCTCTCGTTGGACAGAATATAGAGTGATGCACAAATGTGTAAGAATTGCAAAATAGCACACTTAGGCCATAACTTTGAAATTAAGTCCGACCGCCAAATTTTTACTTCACCATCGTTTTCTGAATAACTAACTACAGAAGTAAAAAAAAAAATTGCAAAATAAACGGTGTCCTGTAAAGTAATGTTTTCCTCAATTTGTTCCCATTATTCCCTTGATAGGGCACACATGATGCGCGTGCCGATTGTGAATGAAGTTTTAACTCCAAGTTATGATCTAGATTAATTTAGTCTTTATTTCTATATAGACGAATGTAAATATAAACAACAATTGAGGGAGTAAGGCTAAGTGATCAATTATCACTTTAAGGAACCATAAAATAATAGGAATATGATATATGAGCCTATATAACATAGATTCTTAACCTTTTCTGGGTCATGAACCCCTTTGAAGTATAATCACGGAATCCCCACTCCACCTAATGTAAATATAAACAACAATTGAGGGAGTAAGGCTAAGTGATCAATTATCACTTTAAGAAACCATAAAATAATATGAATATGATATATGAGCCTATATAACATAGATTCTTAACCTTTTATGGGTCATGAACAACTTTGAAGTATAATCACGGAATCCCCACTCCACCAAAATAAAAAAAATTTATAAATAAATATAATTTTTATTTTAATATTCAATTTTTTTAATGATAAATCTAAGACTTAATACTACATTCAATAATTGTTAACTATTACTTTTTCTTATAGCCAAAAATCAATTTTAATGTGAAATTTTCTGTTGTTTTGATTGCAATATTGCCTTGAAATCTGAGGCCGTATGGACTATGGACAGAGCGACACGCATATCGTTCTTAATAACCAATCGATGTCTTGTTTTAGTTTTAATTGTGATCATTGTAGAAAATCCAGACTCACAGAGATAGGTAGTAGCAACTGGAATCAAAAATGTCATTGCCATGGATACAGCTCACGTATAAGCATTCGTCAACGAACACCAAAATTCGATTACATTTTTTGTTTGAAAATCATGGCGTGCCATTTCTTTTGATCTTAAATCAATTAATTCGTCTTTATAGAGGTCTAAATCATTAATTGTATTTAAGTCCATGAGAAAAGGATTGCGTATCCATGTTTCTGATTTCGAAAATGTAGAATCAAAATAATTGCCAAATGAATTTTCAAGCACATCATGATGTTAACAAATTTGCATTTCTATGGAATTGGACAAATTTTTCGAAAGCTCTTGTTCAAGTGTTGGAAAGTTTGGTAAATTTTCCGATTTAATTCTTCTTTTCCACAGGGAAATTTTATTTACAAATGCATTAATTTTTTCGGACACGTCCATAATTATTACTTCTTGTCCTTGAATCGATACATTTATTTCGTTCAAATGACTAAAAATGTCTGTTAAATATGCCAATCTATGAATGAACTCAATACTATCAAAATGTTTTGAGAGGTAGCTTTGCTTTTCTATTAAAAAAGAAGACATTTCTTGTCAAAGTTCATACAAACGTTTCATAACTTGTCTTCTGGAAAACCAGCGTACTTCTGTGTAGTGAAGAAGAACTTCTGTTCAGATCCCATTTCTGTACATAAAACTTTGAAAAGTCGGTGATGTAAGGTTCTAGCTCTGATGAAATTTACACTTTAAATAAAATTGTCATAACTTCTTTTAAATTGGTTGGTAGAGTTTTTGATGCCAAAGCGTGAAGATGAAGAAAGCAATGAGTGATGATAATATCGGGAATTTCCTTCTTTATCAACGCTGTGAAACCGAATGATTTACCAAACATCGCAGGAGCACCATCGGTACACAGTGAACCGAGTTTTTATAATTTAATTTATGTTTAGAAAAAAAAAATTAACTATCATTTCAAACACGTCTATTGCCCTATAGTTGGGGCACCGAGGGAACGCTACTGGGCGGCCACCAAAATACGACCGTTTTCGCGCATTCCCACCACTAAACCTAGCAGAATGCTGGCCGCCGTTAATGCGCACCGCCGCCACCGACGCCGCCTGCTACCGCCTACCACCACGTGTGTGAAGATGCCCCCCCCCCCCCATATCGTACAAATCGAACCGGACTTATTGTAAGTTAAAGATATTCATTTGTAAGTATTTGTAAGTTGGTTTTCAGAATTTGTAAGTTGGTCCTCAATGAGATATCTACAGCCCTAGATATTAACCATCCCCATATCGGCCGAATCGACCCGGACCAATTGTAAGTTAAAAATATTCATTTGTAAGTATTTGTAAGTTAGTTTATAGAATTTGTAAGTCAAGCTCTTCCCCGCTGGTGAATTTCGAAATGGATGTTGTGTAGCACGTTATATTTAAAACTTTACGGTCCATATAAAAACTCAATGCTGGCCGTAAGAACGCATCTTGTGGCCCGAGCATTAAATCAAATTATTTTAGTGTTTAAACTGTGCCTATTGTTATTTCTTATCGCATAGTAGACGTGTCGTTACTAGCGTGCTGTAGTTTTTCGGGTTTTCCTATTTTTTGTGTAGTGGCATCGTCTACATATGCCATTGTAGACAACAATAATATTATGGGATAGACTTTACAGATTGATAACAGTATTATTAATTACAATATTATAGTAATTGTGTTCTCATTTGCAGTCCAGACGTCCAATCGCCTGCTCTTGCATTTTACCCTTGTTGGTTATATATTTTATAATAATTTGTATGTTTTTTGTATTTTAACCAAAACTTAATGCATCGTGTTTATAAAGGTTAGTTTAAAAATATTTTTAATTACAATATTGTGTGTACCTATTATTAAAATTAATTTATTAAATGATACAGCCATAGGTGATTCTTTTAATAGTACACACTAATTTGTTGATTTAATTTGTGTATGGCATAAAGAAGTTATAATGGTTAATTTTTATCAAAACATTTGATTTAATTATGTTTTTATTTCAATGATTAGTTAAGATATGTTTTTAATTTTTAAAATAACCGTCTATGTTGTATGTTACTGTACAATAGATAATATACTATTTGTTTGAAATGTTTGAATAAATTTACGTGTGTAAGTAAATATTAAATTTAAGCCCAATTGACATAATATGATAATAAATTATATAATTTATTATATATTTTTTGTGTTTTACTTTAGTTTATATTAAATATATATATTATTATAACTCTTGTATTATTATTACTGTTATTATTATCATTGTTTATTATCAGTATAATAAAGTTCGTCAAATGATCTTAGATCATATACAGTGGATGGAGCCACAACTCAATATTTTGATGTTCATGTTAGCAGTGCCGTATTTAAGATTTTGGCGCATACATTTTTACATGCATTTGTAAAATAATTTAAGTTAATGTCAAACTAATGGCCATAGAAGCCGATGTTTTATAGATCAATAAAAAAAAAAAAAAAAAATGTAGTTTCTTTTACTTTTAAAAAACACGTGAGCAGTAGACGCTTGACAAAGTAAATAAAAAACAATTTTTTAATCTTTTTAACTTTTTTAACCTTATTAACCTGTTAATATAATATTATGTTTATTACATTTAAGATAACTTGATAAAATGCAGTTTGAAATTAATGATAATTGATGAAGATGATAATTATAATTTGGGTTCTACTCACATTTATTTTTATGTCCTAAATTATACACAAAGTATCATAATGTGCATTTTGTACTTCTTCATGATCATCTGACTTTTCATTAGTAGATGTAAGTATAACATTGTTAGAACTGAAATTGTTTATAAATATCTTTAAAGAGCCACGCATAATATTATTTTCTAGTTGCATTGCTCAGTAGGAGGGATTTTTGGTCATTTTACCGAGTTTCGGGTCTATGGCTCCTGGCTCGGAGTAGATGGTCAATTTTCATGATGTGTTCTCGGATTTGGGCACTATATCGTGAGTACTTTTGGCCTTTTTCTGGCAGTTTTTCAGAACCGATGGTTTGGCAAATATTGCAAAGGTGATGATGGTTTGACGTTGCCAGTCCTGAGTACATAATATTGGCATCTTTGGTTACTGATTGTTGGACTGATGTCATATGCGTTGAAGCCTGGTTGGTGGTATTTCGTACGTACCACGGAGAGCTCTGATGTTTTGCACTGATTCGATTTTTTTCTTGCTGGTTAGGGAAAGTTGAGATCCCCATGCAGAACCTGCGTATGTGAGTATTGTCCTCACATACATTTGGAATATTATGTTAAGATCTTCTTCTAGGTCACTACAAGCCAGATCGACCATGTCCTCTTCATGTTCGCTTTCGTCTGCACTCACACTGGTGTCAGACCAGCGTTCAGTTTGTTCCTCTGTCTCACTATCGCTTTCAAATGCATTTCTTAATCTTTGTTTTAATAGTTGTTGTCCTTCGATGGTCTCCTCGTCCTCGGTGAATCCATCATCTCCAAATAGCTGGTCAATCCGTTGCCGATACCTTTCCATATTTACACTAACTAAAAATAGTCAATATCTATATATATATACATATTTGTTTAACATTATATTCTTCACCAATTACATTTATTCAACATAAAACATTTAGACATATATTTACTTAATTGTTATTTATATTTTATTTTATTTTTTTTTTTAAACAATTAGTTAATATTGGTACGGCTTGACATTTCTGACGTTATGTGTGACAACATTCGGCTCTTCCTGGACTATGATTGTATTGTTATCCCTCACTTCTTTGATGCGATATGGTCCCCTGTACAGAAGGAATAGCTTTCTGATCTCCTTGTCTTCAGCCGAGGACAGCCTGTGCTCCCGTATGAGTACCTGTTGATTGACCTGGTACCTTAGATTATTTCTTTCCGCGATCCATATTTTTATTTCGTTGGAGTGCCATCCTCTTCATCCGTTCCCTCGCTATTTTGACCATGTTCCTTGTTTCGACCTCTGGGTTGTTTGTTGGAAAATCGATCAGTGTTTCTAGTGTTAGTATTTGTTTGGGCAAGCCCATCAACTCTCTTGGTGTATATCCGGTAATAGTGTGTGTCGTATTGTTAATCCAAAACTCGATCTTTTTCAAGAATTGAACCCAATAAGTGTGTTACCCTATGACAGGGTGTGGCGTAGGGGAACCTGTTTTGGTCGGTGCTCGGCATGATCTCTCGTGGATCAGAGTATAGTATATGTTTTGCCCCGAGCTGTCCCGTTGGCAATGGTCCAATCAAATCTAGTGACACCATTTCCCGTGGTTCTGTGGGAATATTGTTCTTCATCGGTCCCCTAGCCACTTGATTGAATATCTTGCTTTTTTGACAGATATCACATGCCTGCGTTATCCTTTTGATTGTTTTGTACATTTGGCTAATCTGACAGTCTAATTTAAGCAGTTGATAGATTTAGGTTGCCCCACTGTGTCCGTATCTTGTATGTGCTTCTTTAACCAGTGCTACTGCTAGTTGATCGGGAATCATGAGTCAGTTTTTTCCTTTCATATCGACATAGAATAGCAACTGCTGATGCAATTTATACGGTAATTGTAGTTCTTTTGGTAGGCGAGATATTATCTTTTGTATTTTCTGGTCAGTTTGTTTTCAACTTTGGTATCTGTTGTAAGTTTTTAATGAACTCTTTATTCATTTCTTTATTAATTGGTTAATGAATATTTGTTGGTGAGTTGGCACTTGGTTCTCCACTGATTGATTGTATCTTGTCAACATGTCGGCCCCAATATTGTGTTTACCGGCTATGAATTGTATGTTGAGATTGAATTCTTGTATCTGTTCTGACCACCGCATCAATTTTGCATTCAATAGTCTACAAGTATTCAGGAATGTCAAAGCTTGGTGGTCCGTTAATAAGTATGTAGTGTGTCCTAGGATATAGTTTCTGTATTTTTTTACATCCAAACACAATGGCTAAAAATTCTCGTTCTGTCGTATAGTATCTCCTTTCGACTTCTTGCAATGTCCTGCTGGTAAATCCGATAGTCCGATGTTGCCCGTCGTCATCCACCTGGTACAATTTTGCCCCAATGTGGGTGCTGGAGGCATCCGTCGCCATATAAAATGGTTTATTGAAATCTGGATACTTGATAATAATATCTTCTAAAAAGTTCTTTTTAATTTTGTGAAATACTTCTTGTTGTTCCTGATTCCACGTCCACACTTGATCTTTTTTTGTTAGTTGGCTCAGTTTACCGGTGAGTGCTGATAAGCCCCGTATATACTTTCTATAAAAGTTGATGAAGCCCAAAAATGCGCGGACTTGTTTTTGGTTTCTTGGTGCTGGAAATTCTTGTATAGTTCTGATTTTTTCTGGGTCCATGCTAATACCCGCTTCAGATATTATGTGCCTTAGAAAAATGATTTTTTTTTGTAGAAACTGTGATTTATGTATGTTTACTGTGACGTTGTGCTTCTCAAATTGTCCAAAGATGGCTTTTAGATGACTCATGTGTTCTTCGAATGTTCTTGACGTAATATGTATATCATCTATGTAAGTGGCAGTAAACTCTAATATTTCCGGTCCCAAAACCTGATCCAGAATTTTTCGAAACTCCGCTAACGAATTGACGAGACCGAATGGTAAGACCTTGAATTGATAATTCCGCCCTTGATGTAGAAACGCTGTAATAGGTCGACTTTCTTTTTTAGGCCGGCACTGCCAGTAACCCGCAGTTAAGTCGATGGTGCTCAGATATTTGGCTCCTTGGAACTTAAACATAATCTCCTCCATGTTCATAGGGCACTCTTTGTCCGGGATTATTCGTCTGTTGATTTGTCTCGCATCTAGGCAGAGTCTGATATCACCATTCTTTTTTCCATCCCAATGATGGGTGAAGACCATGGTGAATCGGATTTCTCTATGATGCCCAGATCCAGCATCCGTTGTATTTCCTTATCCATTTTGCTTAGCCGTGATATAGGTATGGGGTACGGTCGTTGATATATTGGTTCCCCTGGACCCATTTTGATTTGGCATTCGTAGTCCCTGATAAGTCCCGGATTGTTCGAGAATATGTGTTGATAGTCTTGTAGTAGTTGTTTAAATTTGTCATCTTCCTGTGGGCTTAGTGTGGTGTTAGTTACTGGTTCTTCCATGATTTCGATGGTCGTGATTTGTTTGCCTTCTATTGATAGATTTTCGGAGAATGCTGTGATCTGTTGTTCCCCTTCAATGGACCACTTAATAGTCTTATCTGTAAAATTAATATGTGCATTATATTGGTTAAGGACATCCGCACCTATAATGGCTCGTTCATTGATGTTTTCCACTTGTATGAAATTAATGAACAGTTGCTTGTCCCCTATTGTGCAGCTACAAAATAGTTGTTTAGATACCTTGCAGATTTTTCGTCCCACCTCGTTACTAATTTGTACACTGCTGATTGGTAATATGGGTATCCCGACATCTGTTTTTAATATTTGGTCCGCCAATTATTTATTGATGACGCTAATAGTTGCTCCGGTGTCGATTAGTGCTTCAATCAAACTAACGATTTCGCAGATTTAAGTAGTAAGTATGTATACCAACAAGATCAATACTTGATATGTCGTGTAATGTATAACGAGTAGGTACCACCACGTCGCAGCAATTTGGGCGGCAATAATATTCATAGACACGGGCAATACCTATCCGGTGTCGTGGTCGCAGTACAGTTATAATCACAGCGGCAGCGGCACTCTAACCTTCATGTTATACAGGTGGCCGAGAGCGTGACCCGTCATTTGGTCCGGTAAATTATATCCGGTGACAATTGATCCACGACATTTGATCCGGTTCAAAAAGAACTTGTACCAAAAATATCCTGCTAAAAAATGTCCGGTAACAAAAAAATATAAAATATAAATATATAGTTTTTTTTTAATTAGTTGTTATTTTATTTTCATAATTTTTAAAAACGTCATTATAAAAAAAATATAGAATATAAATATATAAAAATTAGTTATGAAAATAAATTTTAAATAAATATATAGAAATTAGTTAGTTAGTTAAAAATGTATAGTATAGTATAGTACGTATAGTATTTTAGAAAAATAATCAATAATAGTCCCTATATATATATATATATAAATATATTTATATATAATCTACCTTATATACAGAAAGCGGTCAGAAAAACCACAAATTAACGAATCTAATCAGTTCTCAACGATTTATCAGATATAAATTATTATTATGTTGGAGATAGCGATACATCCGTTTTTTTCGATTTTAGTACATGTGAACACCTAGCCGTTTGCAAACGTGTATGAATAACGTTTACCGGACATATTTTTGTTGTTACCCATTTTTTATATGCCTATTTACATTTTATATTACTTTTAAAATTACGTTTTTGAAAATTATGAAAATAAAATAACAACTAATTAAAACAAAAACTATATATTTATATTTTATATTTTTTTGTTACCGGACATTTTTTAGCAGGATATTTTTGGTACAAGTTCTTTTTGAACCGGATCAAATGTCGTGGATCAATTGTCGCCGGATATAATTTACCGGACCAAATGACGTGGAACCGGCCGAGAGTGGTAAAACAGATAACGAATCGGCAGTCGGCAAACACAGCGGCGGCAATACAAAACAGTGTTGATGGCGGCGGTATAATATGTTATATACGCTCTGTCCCGTATAACAGACAAGTACCTACACGGCGGCTTTTATTGATGACGGCGGTCGACACGTTCTAGCTTGCCCGACGGAGGGTAGCCGAAAACGTGGTAGGCGGCGGCGGTAATTATTATTAACGGCGGCGGTATGTATGATACACGCTCTGTCCCGTAATACAAAAAAAGTACGCGGCGGTGGTTTTTTTTTTTAAGAAAGTAGTCCGGGATAGCCTAGGCCGAATGCATTGGCGGATCTAACCTTCCAGTGGGTGGCCGAGAACCGCCTAGCACTAACCAGTCACTATTCGGACTAATTTCGCAAGAGCGAACTGAGGATGATTTTGGTGTTCGCCGGGCCTCCTTATATGTACTCCGACGGTTGCCGGCGTGTGTAGCAGTAGCTGCATATTACGAGGGCGCCAATACATTTTGTATAGGTGCGCAAACTATTACTTCGGAACGACGCGCTCTATCGTCTGTGGGAAGCGGCTCGCGTCATATTATAAACAATTATTCGTGTTCGGAGGGCGCATCGTATGCATTGTCGCGGTGATATTTCATACTCGTTACACCCTTCAGGTGCACTTGCCTCGTGATCAGAGGGGAAGTAGAAGAAAATTTCTACTTACAGATTGTGGTGGTCCTGGTTGCGTTTTCTTCTATGTTTTTAAGTAACCATAGAGTAAAATCACCCATTAAAAAAGTTTGAGAATAATATTTTTGAGAGAATGACATGTCGATTTTTTATTTTTTTTATATTTGACTTGGTATTCGACTTTCAAAATCAACAAACAAATATTGTACATCAAAATGATGTTTAAATTTGCTTTTGAGACAATATTTAGATCGATATGACCTTCCCTCAAAAATATTATTCTCTATCTTTTTTTTAATGGGTGATTTAGGTTAATTTTTTTAACAATCGTAAGAAATCCGATTTTTGAAATCATATTCCAATCGTCCAATATCACAAGGTTAAATTAACACAGTTTTTAACTTTTTATTGATTAATTATTCAACTAATTAATAAAAAATATCGAAAATCGGGATTCTTACGATTGTTAAAAAAATTCTCCTCTACAATTTTTATAATAAGTAGTTTCGTTCTAAACCGCTTCAATAAGCAGTATTACTTGAAGAACAAAAGTATAGTTTTAATTAGTATACAATTCGAATACGAATACAAAATATAAAACCGAACAAAATTAAATAATATTACATAATAATAGTTTTCTTATCTGGGTATTTATCAACTAGGTTAGGTATCTACAGGCGCACGGCTGCGATAGTAACTAAAGAAAAAAATATATATAAATTACTTTATTCCGTTTTCGTTCAGAATCGTTTTTATTATACAATATTATATCATTGAATTCAAATTTAACACCATCCATTACAGTGATCCACTTGTAATCAACTGTACAGCAGAGCGACTTTTTTTTTAGTATTAAAAAATAAAAATAATTTAGGTATGTTGTGGGGCCATAAATTATATACATAAAAAAATATTTTAAAATATTGATTAGATTAAAAGTTATTTCATCTGTCAGGTCTTCCTGTAACAGCCTGAGAATGTATAATAGAACAATCATTTTTGAACTTCAATTAATGAAACTTTAACTTAATTTAAAAATAATAATCATGGAAATATGCAAATTATTTTGAGTTAGAAATTCATAAACAATTTTTTTTATTTATCTAAAATTTGACAGTTAAATTGTATATTTATCATAAGAATCTCTACCTTTATCCAAAAAAAAAAAAATTGCGTCTACCTGAAAATTAAATAAAATTTTTATGAGCCTTTGAATTTTTACAACATTAGATATTTACTTGAATTTTCATGGAACGTTATTCTCATTTTGTTGTAATTAAAAAACGAATAACTGTAAATACTTGAAATTTACACCAAATGTTTATTTTCTATACTTTATAAAATTTTTTAAATATTTTGACGCGTGTTTTGAGTTGTTTGCGGAAATTTTTCCTTTTCAAATTGTTTAGTTTTTTTTAATAAGTACTAAATAAATGTCAATTAAATTTTAATCTTTATAACCTATAAGTCAAAAAGCTTGAAAATGTAATACAAGGCTCAAAACAAATTGTAGATACAACATATCTGCTTAAAAATATTAAAAAGGTGGATGAATGCCGAGTGGATGTCGCTCTATTGTACAGTAGGTTACAAGTGGGTCACTGTAATGGATGGTGTTAAATTTGAATCCAATGATATAATATCATTGTATAAAAAAACGATTCTGAGTGAAAACGGTCAATCTGCTTATGATATTACCAAGTGTATTTGATGATATTATTGTGAATAAAGTAATTTATATATAGGTTATATATACAACTGCTATTGTAACAATATATCAGGAGCCTTTAATTATTTTCAAAATTTTATCGTGTATAGAAAATGCTAATATAAAATATATTCAGTGAAATTTTCAAGTATCTATAGTCATTCGTTTTTTAATTACCACAAAATAAGTAACTCGCTACATGAGGAATCGGGTGACCCGTCATTTGTCCGGTAAATAATATCCGGCGACAAATGATCCGCAACATTTGGTCCGGTGAAAAAATATCCTGTATCAAAAATGTCCGATAATTTTTCATTATTAACAAATTTGTTTAAAATAGTTACTTAAATAAATTGTTTGTACTACAAAAAGTGAGACTGTTTAAAATAAGTTAAAATAAAGTTTGTTTAAAATAAAATTAGAATGATTTTTTTCGATATTTTGACTATTTTCTTATATTTTCTCTAAACTATTTGTTTTTTCACTTTATTCATAGGCGAGATTCTAAAACACACTGATCATTCACATGCTCCAAATGTAGCAAAATCGAAGGCTAAGGGACTAGTTAATGAAATAAAGAAAAGTTCGGAAAATGGACAATTTTCAACTAGAAACATCATCTCAACTAAGTTAGGTGAAGCTTCTGATTCAGTAATTGGCCAACTGCCTACTATTAAATTGATGTCGAGAATAATTCAACGTACAAGAATAACTAAAGAAAATCCTAGTAACGCTAATGATCTTATAATACCAGAAATATATAAATTTACAAACAATGAACTTTTCCTGTCGTACGATAGTGGAAATAATGAAAGTAGAATTTTAATTTTTACAAATAAATCTAATTTAAACTTGCTTCAAGAATCGGATAATTGGTTAGGTGACGGTTTTAAAACGGTTCCGTCAATATTTTCACAGTTATATACAATATACATAGTTATAAAAGTGATTGTGTTGTTCCATTAGTTTATATCTTGATGACTAACCGTACAAAAAATAGTTACATTGAAGTTTTAAGACACTTATTAATATTAAATTCACAACTTGACCCATTATCGATCCACATAGACTTTGAGCAACCATTTATTTCTGCATTTGGCGAAATTTTTCCTAAAACAGTAATAAAAGATGTTTTTTCCATTTTGGACAATGTGTTTGGCGTAAAATACAGACTAATGGTCTACAAAAAAAAATATGGAGAAGATTCTTTATTTGCGCTTCAAATAAAACACTTGTGTGCTTTGGCTTTTATTCCGGTTCAAGATGTTGCAAATGCTTTTGAACAACTTTTGAATTCCCGATATTTTGTTGATAATGAAGATGTTCTTCAACCAATAGTAGATTATTTCGAAGAAACTTGGATTGGGCGTACGGTTCGTAGAAGAAGAAAAAATCTAATGTTCCCCTTAGAAATGTGGAACTGTTACAATGATGTAGTAATGGATTTCCCTCGGACTACTAACGCTGTTGAGGGCTGGCATCATGCTTTTAATACAAGTTTGGGATCTCACCATACCACGGTATGGAAATTTATCAACTTCTGAAGAAAGAACAAGGGCTGCAAGAGGCAAAAATCGAGAAAATTAATTTAGGCGAGATTAACCCAGCCAAAAAACGCAAGTATAAGGACCTTGACAAACGTTTAAAATGTTGTACAAAATTATGATTATACCAATTTGCTTAATTATTTAAAAGGCATCGCTCATAATTTTAATTTTTAATTTTATAGTTTAAAGACTTATAGAGATATATCTATTTATTTTTTATTTTTACTAAACTTTTACTTAATAAGATTATATTAATTTGTGTAATTATTAAAAAAGAACTGTCCATAATTTGCTTAACAATAAAAAAAAATTATCGAACATTTTTGCCCTGGATATTTGTCGTCGGATATTATTTACAGTATCAAATGACGCGGAACCGAGGAATCAAATGAATATCCAATGTTGTAAAAATTTGAATTTCAAACGATCATAAAAATTTAATTTGACTTTCTTACAGACATTTTTTTCTTTTTGATAAAGGTAGATAATCTTATAATGAATCTTGTATTACATTTTAAAATCTTAGATTTAAAAAGAAAAATTTTTATGAATTCTTAACTCAAAATAATTTGCTAATTTTCGTGATTTTTCCATATTTTGTCAATTTTTGAACTTTAAATGCTTATAAAAAAAAACTGTGAATTAGGATTTTTAATATTTTTTATCTGTCTTTGAAACAATATACTAGTAGCCTTCTATTAATTTTTCAAGCTTATTTACCTAACAAATAAAATTTTATTGATATTTTTTTAAAAAAAAAACTAAAAAAAAAATGGAAAATTAATATATGTTCCTAGACAGTTCAAAACAAATCATAGTATTTTGAAAATTTCATCGTGTATAGAAAATGCTAATACAAACATTCAGTCATAATGGCATGTATCTACGGTCATTTATTTAAGAGTTGAACCAAAAACCAAAATCGATTTTTTCGAAAACAGATTTTGTGTAAAAATTCCAGTTTTTCCTTAATTTTTCTTTTGTTTTTTCACGGCGCTTTTGTAAACTACTGTAAAAATTATACTTTTGACCCCCCCAAAGTACCAACTAGATCCACTTTCCTTTCAGAAAAGATACTGTTGAAGAAAATCCAAGCACTTTTACTGTCCTAAAAGGTGATGACAGACACAAAATTAAAAAAAATTTAAAAACACACATCATTGTAAAATCAATACATTCATCGTTCCACTCAGAATCTAAAATGTTAGCAATTATTTTAATATATTTATTTGATTAATATATATAATATATGTTAATTGAACAGTTATTGCTATTTTACCAAATAAAATATTTTGTTACCACATATCAGAAATATATAAGTACAATTTTTTTATAAGCATTTGAAGTTCAAATAATGACAATATTCATCAGTCATTCAAATATGTAACACATCATAATATAAGAGGTCACCAAACTTTTCCAACAAGTGGTCCATACTCCATATTAAACATTTTAAGTTACTGTTGATCGATCATTATTTGTTTAGGTATATTATTTATATTATTACATTTAGCGTAATAATATTCTTTTATTATTTCTCCATATGAAAATTGTATGTTTTTCTTCAACAATAATTACTTTAAGTACTTCGTACATAAAGCGTAAACCTGTGTTTAAATCTTAACCTTTATGATTGAGCACAATATGATCAACAGATATTGGTATATTTAATTTTTATTACGTTCGCCCAATATTCATCTAAAGATCGACCAGCCGACCGCGACCCCTGCACTATATAGTGACCGTCTTAGACACCTGTAGTGTATAGCAGACTGTTACCCACTTGTCCACCTTTATTATACCTAATTAATGCTCTTGTAAATGAGTAAATGGTAATTACTTATGAGTATTTTTTACCGTGCAGATGGCGTATCATGGAATGAAAGTGGTTTTTATGTGCAATAAAATATAGACTTGGTTAAAAATGTTTAAGTAGTAATTATTATTATAGTTGTTTCTTCAGTGACATTATATCAATTAAGTGAAAAAATTGACAATCGTTATCCTGACTAATGATAAGGTGCTCGCATAAGTTCGGGTGAACCACGTTTGAATACAGACCGTTTCGGGTGCTACTTTATAGTCTTAACTCCCCCTTTCTACCCCTGAGTATCTACATTCCCAAGGATACTGTTTTCGTATACCTACAATCTTCTTGGAAATGCTAACGACCCACGCCTGATCTGTAAAACCACATTCCTGTACAGTGTGTTATATATGTTATATCTCGTTATGTACTATGTGTCGTATATATATTATATAATAGAATCACCCCTTTTTAAGAAATTGTATTAACGCCACTACCTATTACTTATTCGTAAACCCGTTTACTCACTGCTCGTCTGTTTCGAAGTCCACTGATTTCTTAACCTGTACAGTTGATATTTTATATTGTATGTATATTTTATTTGTAATGTGGAACCAAGGCCAACCTAGCCTTCTTCATGATAATTACTATTGTTATTATTTATTAATATTAATTATATTAGCTATTAAGTAGTACGCTGGTGTACTACAGTATTACGATTTACGACTTGAGTTTGTTCATCTTAACATATTATAAAACAAAGTCCATTTTTCTGTCTGTATGCCTAGATCTTTAAAACTACACAACGGATTTTGTGTGGTTTTTTTTTAATTGATAGAGTGATTCAAGAGGAAGATTTATATGTACCTATATAACATGCATAATATAGAAGAGAAACAATGCCCCTTTTTTGTATGTACGAGCATATCTCGAAAAGAACTCTACTTATTTTAATATGGTTTTCACTAATATATCGGTCGAGTCATGCGAAAGGTTTTAATGTATAATAATTTTCCTTGGTGAAATTAATTGGGTGGCCGAAAATAATATTAATCTATGTCTATATATATAAAAATACATGTTTACCTGCATGTCATTGAACTAAACTTAAACCACTATACATTTTTTGTGTGTTTTTGAGTGAGTCTCTCAATGGTTTAGGTTCACAATTAGACCCAGTTGGTTCAACGTGGAGAGGTGCTTAAACAGGCATTTTGAGATATGCTATAGATATTTTTGTTTTAAATGGTTGCTATTGGTTATAGGAGAAATAATTAGTAAAAACTAGTATTTTAAATGTTTGCCATTAGTTACTCTGGCAGATGGGGTAAATTATATAATTATATAAATTATATCTTAAAACAAATATGATAGTTGAATGTATATTTGTAGCTATTATATAGATTCTCAAAATTAATTAACCGATTTTGTGAACATTTCGAATTGTTCTTGGAGATATCATGAATTTTTGAAGATTAGTTTGAACCACGTTCGATTTATACCAAGTTGTATACACAATCCACCACAAATAAATTGTTCACCTTGGTCGATTTAGTTCACAAAGCTACCAAAATGTATCTGTGAACTGAAGTACCTAGGTGGCTAAGTATAGGTACACTAAACCTAAGATACACTTATATAATCTAAATTTTTTTTTTAAATATTTTGGAAGTGAAATTTGGTTATAGGCACAACTAAAATTAGATGTTGGTTTATCCGAAGTTAATAGCCTCAAAAAATGACTGGACTGTTTTCAATAAAAGTTATTTCAATATATTACTACTTGAAAATTGGAGGGTGTATACAGCTTGATTTTTCATATCATATAGGCTGTGGATGGGTAAAGAGAAGCTCACACATGATTTTTTTAGCAAACGAAAAAAGAAATTTTTTTTGTCAATCTTAATGTTTGCAATTCGTTTTATATTATATTAATATTATAATCAGAAGAAATATGGTATACCTACATTTTGTTCATATATTTTTATTAAAACTACAAATCTTTGGCCTGGACAACGTAGGACGGGACAGCTAGTTACTTATAAAATAAAAACATTTTAACAGCCTGATAATTAAATGAGAATTGAGATAACGAGATATCAAAAACAAGTTGTCCCGTATTCATTTTTAGAGTTGGCCAAACTACCAACTTTTGACCCTCTATACCTAATATCCTTTTCGGTACACCCCTGACCACGCAAGCAGAAATAACACATGCAGGTTACCTATAGGCTATAATATGGTTAGTAACAAATTGTCACTATTGTATAAACTGCCCCAGTAGTTAAAATTGCTGAATTTTTACATTTACGAATGTATATGGTTTGGCAGTTTCCCTATTTCCATCCCTATTTCGAACCTCGAAAATATTAATCATGGAATGGTGGTATCGAGTCCATGGGCACCGTCCATTTGTGCCAAAAAAAATTAATTTATATTGAATTTTGATACAGCCTATTTGCGCCAAAATAAAAATGTATATTTTTTCCGACACCCCGTTTGCACTAAATTCACCTGTGTAAACAGTTTACATTAACGACTTGATTTAATTGATATAATTTACCTACACAAATTTTACACCATATAGTAATAGTTAATAGTTAATCAGTTTTAATTTTAACATTATAATAGTTATAATAGTGACCACCCGGGTTCGTAGTGCGCAAAAACCTTGGCACACATACACGTGTATTCAACCGTCCCAACACTACTAATAAAAAAAAAAAAAATAGTTCTAATGCACATTATTTAATCACTCAATATTACAAGCTTTTAAAAATAATATCAATAAAACACATTTTTTTTCAAAATAATAATCAAAAATAGATACTTATAAATTTGTTTTAAATCTTAAGCTACCTATGATAATTAGGTTTTAAAATTTCATGAAATTTATTTTCTTGAAATATTTCATGAAACATTTCGTGCATATGGTATATTGAACATTTTCAAAAAGTTTGTTTATTGTATGAAACAAAGAAAATATGTAACTTTTTTACATATCATTTATAAGTTGTTTAACAAATCTATAATATAACAAATTTAAACATTGCCTTTTATATCTTAAGTTACAAACTCATAAACCAACTTTACATCATATATGTCAATTATTTTATTTTATTATATTCAGTAAGGTCACACACTCCGACGCAGTTCGAAGTCGCAAATTAACTATAACAATATCGAATATATTGTTGTGGACGCAAATTGTTACCTTTTTTTTATTATTATTATTTATCTTAATTAATTGAATTATTGTGGACGCAAATCGTCCTTTGTCGTATTATTATTGTCTACGAAAACCGCCACATCATTATTACTATTATTATTTGTGAGTGCAAGTGTGCATTTTTGATTATTGCATTTAGTGTGTGCTAAGCGCCACTCCTTATTATTGGTAGGTACTTCCATGTTTCTCAATTTTTATAGGATAGGGACCTGCAGAATGGCCAGCTGCGATCCACTTCCATTTTGTAAATCGTGAGTAAATTAATATTGTTAATATAATATAATTTCCGTGTTGCTGTGTGTACAAAAATGTATTATTATTTTTACCTTCTATATTTTTACCAGCAACACAGAGCAATTGATTTATTATTATTGTTACTTGTTGAGCCAAAGGGGCCGGATTATAATATTAAATTTGTTATTTTGGTCCTAAATTTTGTATGAACATAATATTTTTAAATTGTTACTTGTTATAAGATTATATGCTCTACCTATTCAATCTGTGTACAATTTATTTATTGTCTATATACGGTACACACAAAAACAAATTCAATATACACACCTACACACCACCTCCACTCTAGCACTCATAAGTTTTGCTCGGCGATCCTGGCCAATTCTTGTTGACTGCTAAAAACACATATACACACAAGGCAGTGTGGTAGGTCGGCGAGTAGTGGTGTAATACCGCACGAAGTATTTTGGTGACTGGGCAAACCGCAAACGGCATATTATTTGTTCTTACCCGGCCCATACAACGTATATTACATTGTATGCACGTGGGTTCATGCTCTTAATAATACTTTAGGGGTTACTTTAGATTGATCATAATTTATGTTATCAATTTTCTTTATGTCACTGGGATCATTCAACTTATCACTTATTTTAATATGATGTTCATTCTTTTTAGAGGATTGAACAGACTCGGATGTTGAATTACAACTTTTAGATGGCACATTTGAAGGACTTTTGTTAAAATCGGAAATCCTTGCGGCGAAATATTTTGTAAGAACAAGCATGCACACTGCTGCTACTACTGCTGCTAGAGCTACTGGTCGAACTACTTTACTGCTGCTGCCAATCCGGCTGCTCGAGCTTCAACTTGAGTTGCTAAAGCTGTCACTAATGCTAGAGCTAAAGCGCTCATTTAAGGGGTCATTGACTTTCATCACACCAGATCCTCTAGTGATTGATAAGTTTAAATATCGTTTCCACAAAATGTTGGCCAATGATGTCGAGCGTTGGAGTTGGACTTAGATTGATCATAATTTATTTTATTAATTTTCTTTATGTCACTAGGATCATTCAACTCATCACTTATTTTAATATGATGTTCATTCTTTTTAGAGGATTGAACAGACTCGGATGTTGAATTACAACTTTTAGATGACACATTTGAAGGTCTTTTGTTAAAATCGGAAATCCTTGCGGCGAAATATTTTGTGAGAACAAGCATGCACACTGCTGCTACTACTGCTGCTAGAGCTTTTACTACTATCACTAGAGCTACTGGTCGAACTACTTTACTGCTGCTGCCAATCCGGCTGCTCGAGCTTCAACTTGAGTTGCTAAAGCTGTCACTAATGCTAGAGCTAAAGCGCTCATTTAAGGGGTCATTGACTTTCATCACACCAGATCCTCTAGTGATTGATAAGTTTAAATATCGTTTCCACAAAATGTTGGCCAATGATGTCGAGCGTTGGAGTTGGACTTAGATTGATCATAATTTATTTTATCAATTTTCTTTATGTCACTGGGATCATTCAACTTATCACTTATTTTAATATGATGTTCATTCTTTTTAGAGGATTGAACAGACTCGGATGTTGAATTACAACTTTTAGATGACACATTTGAAGGACTTTTGTTAAAATCGGAAATCCTTGCGGCGAAATATTTTGTGAGTACAAGCATGCACACTGCTGCTACTACTGCTGCTAGAGCTTTTACTACTATCACTAGAGCTACTGGTCGAACTACTTTACTGCTGCTGCCAATCCGGCTGCTCGAGCTTCAACTTGAGTTGCTAAAGCTGTCACTAATGCTAGAGCTAAAGCGCTCATTTAAGGGGTCATTGACTTTCATCACACCAGATCCTCTAGTGATTGATAAGTTTAAATATCGTTTCCACAAAATGTTGGCCAATGATGTCGAGCGTTGGAGTTGGACTTAGATTGATCATAATTTATTTTATTAATTTTCTTTATGTCACTAGGATCATTCAACTCATCACTTATTTTAATATGATGTTCATTCTTTTTAGAGGATTGAACAGACTCGGATGTTGAATTACAACTTTTAGATGACACATTTGAAGGTCTTTTGTTAAAATCGGAAATCCTTGCGGCGAAATATTTTGTGAGAACAAGCATGCACACTGCTGCTACTACTGCTGCTAGAGCTTTTACTACTATCACTAGAGCTACTGGTCGAACTACTTTACTGCTGCTGCCAATCCGGCTGCTCGAGCTTCAACTTGAGTTGCTAAAGCTGTCACTAATGCTAGAGCTAAAGCGCTCATTTAAAGGGTCATTGACTTTCATCACACCGGATCCTCTAGTGATTGATAAGTTTAAATATCGTTTCCACAAAATGTTGGCCAATGATGTCGAGCGTTGGAGTTGGACTTAGATTGATCATAATTTATTTTATCAATTTTCTTTATGTCACTGGGATCATTCAACTTATCACTTATTTTAATATGATGTTCATTCTTTTTAAAGGATTGAACAGACTCGGATGTTGAATTACAACTTTTAGATGACACATTTGAAGGACTTTTGTTAAAATCGGAAATCCTTGCGGCGAAATATTTTGTGAGTACAAGCATGCACACTGCTGCTACTACTGCTGCTAGAGCTTTTACTACTATCACTAGAGCTACTGGTCGAACTACTTTACTGCTGCTGCCAATCCGGCTGCTCGAGCTTCAACTTGAGTTGCTAAAGCTGTCACTAATGCTAGAGCTAAAGCGCTCATTTAAGGGGTCATTGACTTTCATCACACCAGATCCTCTAGTGATTGATAAGTTTAAATATCGTTTCCACAAAATGTTGGCCAATGATGTCGAGCGTTGGAGTTGGACTTAGATTGATCATAATTTATTTTATCAATTTTCTTTATGTCACTGGGATCATTCAACTTATCACTTATTTTAATATGATGTTCATTCTTTTTAGAGGATTGAACAGACTCGGATGTTGAATTACAACTTTTAGATGACACATTTGAAGGACTTTTGTTAAAATCGGAAATCCTTGCGGCGAAATATTTTGTGAGTACAAGCATGCACACTGCTGCTACTACTGCTGCTAGAGCTTTTACTACTATCACTAGAGCTACTGGTCGAACTACTTTACTGCTGCTGCCAATCCGGCTGCTCGAGCTTCAACTTGAGTTGCTAAAGCTGTCACTAATGCTAGAGCTAAAGCGCTCATTTAAGGGGTCATTGACTTTCATCACACCAGATCCTCTAGTGATTGATAAGTTTAAATATCGTTTCCACAAAATGTTGGCCAATGATGTCGAGCGTTGGAGTTGGACAAATAAGAATAGCAAATGTTATTTTAAGAGAAGTGAATAATTGTTATTAGAAAATGAAAGTAACCTAACTAATCATTGAAATGAGGTGGATTCTTCTAAGTTATTAATGAGACAAAATATTCGAAACAATTTTAAACGAAAAGCAACTGAAGATATCACTTTAAGACCTGCAACGTTGATACATATTCAGATAAATAGAGATGGTAAGCTGAATAGTAAGTTTTAATTCTAATATAAAATTAACTACTTAGTAAAAATAGTATACAGGGTGTAACATGACGACCTCACAAATGAAATAACTTTTTTCCTAATCAATATTTTAAAATTATTAATTAATTTAATTAATTTATATTAAAATAAAAAATATTTATCTAAGTCAAGTGCTTATTTTTTTAAAATTTTTTTAGTAAATTAATTTAGAACGTAATAATTTTTGTTAAAATATTATTTTTAGGAATTTCCTGACATCAGTATATTATAATATTAAAACGTCGATTTGACAACCGAAGATATTTCATATATATGTAAAGGAATTTTTATATGGCCAGAAGATATTTATTACCAACTAACCAACTCTAACAAAAAATATCAAAGAAGTACATTAAACAATCGAATTTTTAAAAGTAAAAACTATTCAAGATAAACCATTTTTTTCTAACTATTGATAGAATAAATAATATTATCATGTTTTCATATACCAGTAACTTACAAGCATTAAACTTAGTAAAAGAAATATTATTGGACGGTACATTCCGGTGTAGTACGAAATATTACTTACGGTTTTTTAATGTAGTAATCCAATGCCGTGTATTGTGAAATGAGGTGGTTTTCAGGTGTAAAAAAATATAGACTTGGTTGAATATGTTTGAAACGTATTTATTATAGTTAAGAGGATGTCAGCGCACTATTTGTTTTCTCTGTCTGGCCCACGCGCAAGATAGGCAAAACGCAGAATCGTTTTTTCCATGTTTTTAAGTAATCTTAGAGTAAAATCACCTATTACAAAAAATATAGAGAATAATATTTTTGAGGTAATAACATATCGATTTGTCTAAATATTGCCTTAAAAGAATTTAAACATAATTTAAATTTACAAAATTTTTTTTGCTTATTTTGAAAGTCGAATACAAAGTCAAATAATAATAAAATATAAAATCGATGTTTGTCATTCCTTCAAAAATATTATTCTCTATCTTTTTTGTAATGGGTGATTTTACTCTAAGATTATATAAAATCATAGAAAAATGATTCTGGATTAATACGTTTTGTATATGTTGCGCGTGGGCCAGAGAGATAAAATAAATAGTGCGCATCCTCCTAAGCATCCTTTTAAGGGTGTCGGTGTGGTTCATTTATTAAAGAGTAAAATTTAGGAAATTCAATTCACATGTTGTATCCAACTAGCTCAGAACATGCATGTTTGTGAGTATGAAAATCGATAATAGTGTAAGTAAGCTATAATTACACTCGATTGACTTCGATAACTATTATCGAAGCACTATTTTGATGAGCAAAAACGCATTGACAGGAAAAACTCTCTCGCCTCATTGATATGTCGGATTTAAGTCATTTTTTTTTTATATGAAACATGAAAAGTTTTTACTGGTTGGATCAAGGCTCGAATTTTCATTTTACTTTAAATAGTAGTAGAAAAATACGTGTGAAAAAGAACAAATATTGTACATTATTCATATGCATATTCCAGCTTCAATAATTATAAGTGAAATCTTATTTTAAATTTTCAATCTTTAGACATAAAAGTTGAACATTTTATAATTTTTTAACTACAAAATAATTATTCAATTTTACATTTAATAAATTTTGTCAAAATTCGATTTTTAAAAGCTTATAAAAAAAATATGTGAATATGTATTTTTAGTATTTTTCAACTGATATTGTAATAATATATCAGCAGCCTTGTATTAAATTTTTACACTTTTGGCACAACAGATAGTAAAACTTAATTGATATTTATAGAAAAAAAAAACTAAAAAAATTGAAAACTGAAAATGTCCGCAAACAGCTCAAAAAGAGTCAAAATATTTTGAAAATTTTAACAGCTATAAGAATTGATAAAATGAACAATTAGTAAAATTTTCATGTATCTACAGTTATTCTTCTTTGAATTACAACAAAATAAGTAAGTCCCTACATGAGAAACCGAGTGAATATCCAATGTTGTAAAAATTTGAATTTCAAAAGATCATAAAAATTTAATTTGACTTTCCGGTAGAGATTTTTTTATTGATAAAGGTAGACAAACTTATGAGTAATCTTGTATTACATTTTAAAATCTTAGATTTAAAAAGAAAATTTTTTACGAATTCATAACTCAAAATAATTTGCTAATTTTCGTGATTTTTCCATATTTTGTCAATTTTTGAACTTTAAATGCTTATAAAAAAAAAGTGACTAAGGATTTTTAATATTTTTCATCTGCCTTTGAAACAATATACTAGGAGCCTTTTATTAAATTTCAACCAACAAAAAACATTTTATTGATATTTTTAGAAAAAAACTAAAAAAAAAATGGAAAATGAAAATGACATACATCTACGGTCATTTGTTTTAATGTTATAAAAAAACCAAATTCAATTTTGTGAAAAATCGATTTTGCGTAAAAATCCCATTTTTTCCTTAATTTTCCTATTGTTTTTCTTGCCGCTTTTGAAAGTTAATATTTATTTTAAATTTTGACCTCTCAAGGCACCAACGATATTCACTTTCCATTCGAACAAGATACTGAAGTTGAAAATCGAAGCATTTTTTCTATTACTTATCATGTATACAGACACAAAAATTTAAAAATTTAAAAAAAAAAGTTGGTAAGTGGATGTCGCTCTGCTGTACTGTAGGTTACAAGTGGGTCACTGTATAATGGAAGGTATTAAATTTGAATTCAATGATATAATATCATTGTCTAAGAAAAACGATTCTGAGTGGAGACGGTATGTCAGTCTAGGTTTAATATATATTATATACATATCTATGGTATTAAAAAAAATTGACCTATAATAGGTACCTATAATAAATTTCAAATTAATCATATCACAATATCCATTAGGTACTTATAACAAGTTATCCATCAACAACAAACCCTGATACTATCATAGATATAAAATAGTGTACTTTAGAACTTTCAAGTACCCACGAATATATTATACATTCACAACGAAATAACTAAAATAGTTATCCTAGGTTTTTTTTATATAATTTCATCCAAATTTGAACTTAAAATTACTATAAAAATAAACTGCTAGTATGTATTTTTTAGATATAAAGGTTAGGTATACATTTTTAGTGTTCAGTGAAATGTTCATGTATCTACAGTTATTTGTATACTCTATTCAAAATAAGACCGTGACCATTGGTACCTTATAAATATCTATCAAATTATCACAAATTATTTTTTATATTTTATTATTATGTAGGTATAATTATATTATATTTTTTATTGTGTAAAATTTAATATTAGGTATTAGGTAATATTAAGTGAATACTGGCTGGCTGGAAGTGGATATATTAATCGATTGGTATAATAAAGTCATATTAAGTTATAAATAGGGCATGGATATAAATGCAATAAGAAAAACAAGAAAAATTCCTTAAGAATACGATTTTATGCACTAGTTACAATATTACGAAGCTTAATAATAAAATGCCCAGAAAAATTAAAAGCCAATTTAAATGAAAATAAAATAGAACTTGTATAGGTATAGTCGTTATATTTTGTGTTTCATTATATCACTGGTCAATCAGAAGCTAATTAATATTTTCAAATAAGAAACTTCGACATTTATAATTTTCAAGTATTGTTTTGTGCAACTGAAGTCATAGGAGTAAACATAAGATGTTTACTTGCATTACTTGCATTATGCATTATTTCGACGACTTATCGTGTACACAAACACAAAAATAAATTAAAAAAACACACATCATTGTAAAATCAATACATTCATCGTTCCACTCAGAATCTAAAATATAATTTAACATTATTAGATATTTTGGTATTTATAGATATGTGCAAAAAAAAAAAAATAAAAAAAAAACACACATAATTGCAAAATCAATACATTCATCTTTGCACTCAGAATCTAAAATTAACGAAATCCGACTATTTTACAGGGTGTGAGAATTTTTCCTGTAATACATATTTTTGTACCGAATACCGCACCGGCTCCGACTCCCTTATTTCTTCAGTAATATTATTCTAAGGTCAAAAAGTGACTAAAATCCTCATGAGTTCATAGAATTTCATGCTCAAAATACAGAAAAATTAAATGTTTAAAGCGGAATTTGGAATAGGCAGATTATCGGACCTTTTTTTTTATTGAAGGTAATTTAAATGGAGAATAGTTTAGACATTTTTTAGAAGAACGCATGTGGCCAATAATTTCTCAAATAATTAATACAAGCAGAATAGAGCCTATTTTTATGAAAGACGGTGCACCGCCACATAATTCTAATGTTGCGAGAGATTGGTTGGACTAGCACTTCCCGGGAAGATGGGTGGGAACAAGAGGTCCAGTACTTTGGCCACCAAGGTCTCCCGACTTAACAGCAATGGATTTTTTTTTTATGGGGTTATTTGAAAAATCTTGTGTATCTATCATGTTCATTGGCTGACCTCCGTCTTTAGCCAGGGCTTCAAAACGTTTTTATAACGTTAAACAATTCAAAAAACGATTTAATGCCATTCAATCAGAATTTCCATACTTATTACTGTAAAAAAAAAATATAAAGAAAGAAAACAAGTGCATAGATTAATTATAATTTATAATTAAGCTATAAAGAAAGAACACAAGTTAATGATTTTAATTATAATTTACAAAATTGCGATATGCGTAAATATTATTATTATAAATTACATTAATAACTGTAGGATAAAATCATAGACCATTCTTAAATTTAGGTTCACTTCATGATAATTAAAATACTTAAACATAATTAACCAGTTTCACTATTCACTGTTCAGTAAACGATAAGACACAGCTATTGTTATTTTATTATTTCTATTAAAATCAAAACTTTAATTAGGTATGTATTATAGGTTTGTCAGATATTTTATTATTAAAATGAAAAAAACAATTTTTTTTTTTTGGAATTCTTATGGTATTTGACATACAAAATATAAGTTATTGAAAATGTAAGTTTTTAATCTTATAACTGAAAGCTTTCACTAATAATTAGATAAGATTGTCATAAAAAATTTCAGCATTCCAATTTCTGATTAAAGCATGCGAATCGTATTTTGCTAATGCTGATGCATGGACAACAAAACTATTATTCTTAGAAATTCAAAATAATAATTAGTTCTAACTCTTGTGATCTTCATTAAATTTTAATATTTTTTTTTAACTGTTTTAAAAAATACGATCATCAAAATGGCTATCTTGGAAATTTAAAAAAAAACTTATTTGCAAAAACAAAATATTTTAATAATTTGAAATTTTCAAACAAAAAACCGAATACTATGCTATTTAATCAGAATTTCCATACTTATTACTGTAAAAAAATCTGAATTTAAATATATTGATTTTCCACGGAGATACTAAGGGTGATACGGGACTTTTGAGACATACTGTATAATATATAATTCAGTTTTATCGATAGGTTAAAATAAAAAAAATATGTGTGTAGTGTTAAATATACTGCGTTGTGTTTAATAAAACGTGATGGGTTAGGTATTCGTTAGCTGCACGTCACCCCTCTCTTAGAAATGTTATTAACCCGACTAAAACCTGTTTGTGCATTGCCCGCCTGGTTCTGTTTTCTTAACCTGTTTAGTTGAGATTTTATATTATATGTATATTTTAGTTGGAATGCGGTCCCAAGTTATCTTTAGCCCTCTTCATAATAATGTCTACAGAATGGTTTCTAGTTATTATTATTACTACGTAGTAGGCTGGCTTGCTACATTACCTACTATACATGGTATGTCGAATGAGTATTATATTCCCCCTTGCCTTATTTTACCTAACAGTAAAGATGTAACGCTTATGAAAATGTATTTAGAGGCTTAATTAGCGAATGTTCCAAAAGAAATTTTAATTTTAATCCTGGAGTAATTCACGTTGATTTTGAATCTTCTATACATAAAGCAGCTAATATAGTTTGGCCATTAATAAAAATACAAGGATGTCATTTTCATCTGGGCCAGTCATGGTGGAGTAAGATCCAAGATTTTGTATTTTACCTCAGAGTACAATAATAAATCCAGTGAAGTAGGAACATTTTTAACATATATTTTCGGATAGTAACCCTAGTTACTATATAGTATATTACTACGTAACATTTAAAGTCCCTACAGGTACCATATTTAGTATAGTATACTGTAGTCAACTCCGGAAGCAAAGAACAGAATTTCAAAAGACAGGCAAGCAGACAAAAACAAAGACAGGATGACTTCAGCAGTAGGTGCAGCAGTAATGTGAGTTAATTAATTAAGTTGAAGATAAATATATTGCAAAATAGAATAGTAGCTTTGGGAGCACGTCTCACGTTGATTTTTTGTAATAGACAGCAGGGACTGATCTACGAATATATAATAGTTATTGAGAATTAACAGACAGAGATAGGCTGATCTGAAATTAATACATGCGTGTAGCAATTGAATAAATATATATGGATATAATTGATGAATATATTTTACAAAAGTAATTGAATTGAAATAAAAAAGTTAATTAAATGATAGATAATAGTTGGAGAAAAATAAGTTGATATATTGAAGAAAAATAGATTTTGTATTAAAAGGCAGTAGATAAAGTTATTGAATAAAAATAGTTGACGTCAAGAATTCGGAATAAAAGTAATAAATTCGTTTAATAGAGTTATATAATAAACAGGTAGTTGAATATTGTTATAAGATTGCTAGCTTAGCTACCCAGTAATAGTTTAATAATATTCAAACGCGTTACTCGTAAAAAGATCGCAAAAGAAGAGTAATTTACGTAAGCTAGGTATACTCCGGCCCACGAGAGTCCAAACGTAAACCGCACATCGATATAGTAATACGCGACGTCTGTTTTCTCCCACCATGATGTCATTCCCACTATTCGGCAACATGCAGATGCGCAGAGACGGACGCGTTTGGACATATGAACTCTCGTGGGCCGGAGTATACATACGTTGTATAGCAGTGAGTGTGTGTTAGTAGGTACACAATACATTACCGCGGGCCGTGCGTGAATAAATACATATGAAAATAAAACATTAAATAAAAATAAAACATTTAATTAAAGAAATTAAATGAGAATTAATAGATTTTAATAATTTTAATAAACATTAGGTATATATGAATACGGACAACTATATTGATTCACATTCACATTTTCCGCCTGAAATGAGCAGTAGTATGCAGCGTACTACAATTTAGTGTAGAAGCTTTCATTCAAAATGTAACTCTTTTTTTTCTACACATTGCATCAAAATATTCATTAATTTCTAAATATTTTAAAACAATGTCAAACATAACGTCAAGTCATGATTTAATACCTGTAAGATGCAGAGCATAGTATTTGAAAAAAATAGAAATGTATTGATACTTAATAAAAACAACTTAAAAATTAAATTTTAACCCCTTTACAATACCTTAAAACTATTTCACTTAAAAACCATTTTTTTAAACAACGTATTCATTGACTAGAAATGTTTTAAGTGTGAGGGGGTACGCACTTATCACAAAAGTATCTTTTTACTTTAAAGAATCATGTGTAGTTTTCAAAAAAATGTAATTACTTTAGTTGAAAAATTTAAAAAAACCTGTCAGTATTAACTGCAATGTCAGTATAATAATTAACTAATTTATATTTTAGAAAAAATGTTTAACTTTGTTTTAATGCATTGGCATTATTATTAAGTAGTATTGTTAGAAAAAAAAATCTTTTAGAAACAATTCTTAGATTCAAAAAGAAAAATTTCTATGAATCCTCAACTCAAAATAATTTGCTAATTTTCGTTATTTTTAAAATTCTGTCAATTTTTGAACTTTAAATGCTTATAAATAAAAACTGTGACTAAGGATTTTTAATATTTTCCAAATGTCATTGTAACAAAATAGTAGAAGCCTTGTGTTAAATTTTCAAGGTTTTTTACACAACAAATAGTTTTATAGACATTAATAGAAAAAAAGACTAATAAAATTGGAAAGAGAAAATGATCCTAAACAGTTCAAAACAAATCAAAATATTTTGAAAATTTTATCGTGTATATAAAATGCAAATATAAACGAGCAGTGAAATTTTCATGTATATACGTTCATTTGTTTTAGAATTACACCAAAAACCAATTTTGCATAAAAATTTCTATTTTACCTTAATTTTTATGTTGTTTTCCCCGGCGCTTTTGAACACTATTGGGAATTTTAAAATTTGACCTCCACAATGCACCAACAATATTCACTTTCCCATTGAACAAGATACTGAAGTTGAAAATCGAAGCATTATTTAGACTACTTATGGTGTACAAAAAAAAAAAACACATTGTAAAATCAATACATTCATCGTTCCATTCAGAAACTAAAAAGTTAACTTAGCATAGCAATAAAGTAAACTAACGTACAAGTTAACTTTTTAAAAAAAACTTGGTATATTCAATTGTGTAATTTAGTTAAAATTAACTGAATGATCACGTTATTAGCATGTTAATGGAAAGTCTTGCTTGTAATATTAAATTTAGAATATAATAAAACTGTGTTTAAGAGGTGTGAGGAGCGGGAACAAGTCTGTTCACCCAAAATATTTTTTGCAACCTTAACAATTAAGCCAAATTAACGCCACTGATTAAAAAGGGGTATTATGATTCCTGTATATTATATTGATTAATAGAATAAATAATAATATGCCTAATTACGCATTCGGTAAGGAATTTATTTAGACAATAAACATTATAATATGTGTTTTATTATATCATAGAATAAACTACTCAAACTGCAATGGGTTAGTATAAAATAAAAATAGGTTACGCTTATGTCATGAGTTATACCATTTTGAAAAATTATATTTTATTTAGATACTTAGTAAAATGCAATGTTTAAGTTAAGTTAATCCATTTAACAATTGTTGGTTTTGGCATGCAACAGTGTTATTACTTAATACTATCATTAAGATATACAGAAAGTATTTTCAATGTACAGTACATAGGTATGTTTTTTTATTCTAAATTCTTAATAAATAATAATTGATATGTTGGTAATTTATAAAATAAATTCATGAATGAAAATGGACAAGAGGATAAGCGGTAGCAATGTTAAGTACTAATGCTAGTTAAAAAAAAATTAGTAGTGACAGATCTATAGAGTATAAACTATGTATTATTTTCTAGATTAAAAATAGAAAAATAAAAAAAATGTATAGCTTAATCTAAGTATAAAATTACCAATACTTCAATGTAACTAAAAAAAAGTATATAAATTTAAATTAGTATTAATCTAAGCAGGAAATTCAAACAATACATGTATACATACAATAATATAATGCATAATCTATTTTTTAAATGACGTTAATTGTAAATATGCAGTAATAAAAAAAAGTAGTTATAAAAAGAGTATTATTTTACTAAAAAAAAAAAATACTGTAAAAAAGTACTAAAAAAAAAAATACAAAATAATACTGCAGTAAATAAGATCTTAAATTTAAATTAACTTAAATTGTACTGTGTTGGTCTATCACAGACCTAAATATAATAAATGAGGAAAAAAGTAAAATGTCATGATGAACTTAAAATTATCATATAGGAAGATGTCATGGCATTTGGATGTTCAGTCAAAAGCAGATTTCCTAGAGAATGAAGCCAGAGATGACATTTCTGTTGGCTCAGTAGGAAGACGGCTAAATTCAATTGTGTCACTGGAACTGTTGTTCACATCTAAAATACAAAACAAACATTTTATAAGCACAAATTTAAAAATAATCACAATTTAAAACTGATTTCTTGTTATATAAAATCTGACAGTCTATTAATGCACTATATAACTTTAAAATTAAATCTTGTAATGGCATAATTTCCTAATATGTACATAAATAATACTAAATGCAAAAATAAAATATTATTTTGATTGTTACATCACTTATGAGCTTGGAAAGAACGAGTTTATTTTTATTTGTTTAACATTCTAAATAATATTTGCTTTAAAACCAAGTTAGAGCTATAAAATATTACAATTGTAGTCTTACTATTTTTTTTTTTTTATATTATTTGATAATAGTTTAATTTATTTAATAACTTATAAGTTATAACCAAAATAATATACCAACTAAAATGTCTGCATTAAATTTCAATTAAATAAGAACAAGAAGTATAATCTACTTATCTACCGACAATCAATTATGAAACCATAAAAATAAGGAAAAAAAAGTTTAAAGTTAAAGTTCAGAATTTGATATGTTTGTAGGTACTTTAAATATGCATTATAATAAAAATATCTAGAAAAAATAATATAATTCCAAAAAACAAATTATTAATACATACAACTTAGCTGATACAATAAACTAGTATATCTGTATGTTCTAAAGTTGTATTTTAATAATTTTATATTGATTTAATCATATTATAAGTAATCATTGCAATTAAAAAACAAAAGTGTCATCAATGGGAAGCTTCTTCATTCAAGTTTTTCTTCTATTTGTATTATAGCTCATACTCGTATTGTGCCTTATTGTGTACAGATCGTGTATGTTATCAATAAAGAAAAAAATAATAATAAGCTATAAGAAGATATAGTTAAACTCGTTTAAGACACTCTTCAAGGGATCAGATCAGCTCAACAGCGCGTCTCTGGCGTGTCTTACGCGAGACTTGGAAAAAAACCTAGGTTTTTAAAATATTGAGTTTATGTATTATTAAATTATTAAATTATTAAAATATCAAAAATATATACATCATTTTGATTGTTACATCACTTATGAGCTTGGAAAAAATGAGTTTATTTTTATTTGATTAACATTCTAAATAATATTTGCTTTAAAACCAAGTTTTCAATTTTATTATTTTAATTTCTATTTTTACTTCCTCACAATTAAAATAAATAATAATTTATCGTCATCGGCTGAACAAAAGTGTATCTTATCGGAATATATAGAGAAAACCCAACTTCTTAAGTGGATGTCAGAGTACCATTTGTTTACTCTCTCTGGCCCACGAGCGATATAGAAAATTTATTTTTTTTTATTTTATCAAACTTTAAACTAGAAATATTATATATGTACAAGGCTTTTTTTACGATATTTTAATTTTTATACAATTTATAAGCATTTTTAAATAAAATTATAATAATTTACACACTCATAACTTTCATTAAAATTAAGATATCAAATAATTAGCTAACGAAGGGACACAGGTAATGTTTTTTTTTTTTATTAATTATTAAATAGACATAAATTACACAATACATGTAATACAAATATTATTTACCAGATTTATCTATCTCTTTAAGCTATGGCTTGTGATTAAATACAGAGTTATACAAAAGATAAAATATGTGTGATTAGTAAAATATAGAAAAGATTAAAACATTAAGGTTATAAGAAATTTTAGTGGACAATTATACAATAAAAAATTTTTAACTTATGAATTAAAAATTTTAATTACACTGAAAAATAATATTAAAAATAATGGATAGCAGGATTTTGATTATGCTAGTTGGGAAAACAACCATTGGTATATAATTTTTTTAGGATTAGTTTTGGTACAGTAGACATTTTTTTTATATGAATATGTTATACAGTTGAAATAAACCGGACCTAAATAATTTACAAAGGATTGCCCGAAAGATTTCCTAGTGTATTTTACAGGAATGTTATAAAGTCTGCATTCTCTTTTACCATCATGTTTTTAACTTGTTAAGTTTTATAATAAATGAACTCACTCCAATATTAAAATTAATAAAAACTTTAAGTGAATCATAATTTTATTCTTTAGTTTTTTTTTTGAATTTTAACCCAAAAATATATATCTATGTATTAATTTTATATTTTTATTACATTTAATTCAGTGGGGTTAATCAAAGATCCATAATAAACCGAGGTGGTAACCATGCTATTATGCTACTATTTCTTTTCTTTTCTTGGAACGGCATATTTAATATAATTATAATGTTGAAAACAAAACTTTGTCAAATAAAAAAAGTATAAATTTTTATTATCCAAAAGATTTCTGTGATTATTTACAACTAATTAATCCTTGTTTTTATTTTAAAAAGTAATTTTTTTATTAAAAGTGTATAGAATAATGTGTACTATACTCTGTTCAGATTAAGATTAAACTGCTAGCTCGAACAAAACAAGTTTTTTTTCGCGCATTCCAGACACCGGTGGGAGCATATGCACGGCCACCATCACCGGCGCCGAAGATCGACAATAGCCGGCGATGACGGTCGGCCAATCATAGAACGCATAGCCATCGCATGGGGGGTTAGGCACTGTTCGGCGGCTTAGTCTGCATGCACGAAGTCGGTACAATCTTAATCTGAACTCAGTATATACAAATTAAAATATGCTTTAATAACAAAATATGCATTAACCTCTCAAATATGCATCAATATGCTAATTCTCATTTTGACTATGACACCTCAAATCAGTTTGATTTGAAACGCCCACATTTTGAACCTTCGTATTTGTGCATACACTCAATTTTAATATGAAAATGCATATAATTCCTATCTCTAGATTAATAACACAGGCTTGGTCAGAGAGAAAACCTATAGTGCGCTGACATCCTCTTAACAAGTGGTTTTTATATTGACTAGTATATGTCTACGGACCAGCAGAAAATAGTCTTATGAAAAATAATATCGCATATTATTATATGCTTTATATTAAAATGGCATCTAAAATTTTAAGTTTGGTAAGGCTTTTGAAAGTGGACCATTTTTAAAGGGGGGGGGGGATTTAGGCGATATTCTATATTCATCAGAAGAGATGTGTGAGTAAGTATGTAGTGACAGATCATTAGTGTGCATCAGTTTCTCAAACCCTTTATATAATTAAAAATTAATTACAGCTAAGATTCTTGGAAATCCATATATCCATTATTAGTCTAAATGCATGTGAAAACTACCAGCTTTTAACAGCCTTAACAGTTGGTTAAGTACCACCATAAATATAATTGAGTATTTAATATTTATACAGAAAATACCGTATAGACAATAGCTAACATTGAGTTTATACAAAAAAAACGAATTAGATTAAAAATTAAATTAGACATAAATCAAAATATCTACTACATTAAACATTTTTAATTAAATATGACCCATTTTCCATTCAATAGAATATTATCCATTATACATCATATTAATCATACTACAAAATAAATAAAACATATAATAGATAATAGATATTTTGTTTTATGCTCTACACCTTTTTAGCAATAAAATAAAATTGAAATAACTAAGTTATTTCAAAATCACTAATAACATTACCAATTTCTGATGGCCAGTGCTTATGAGAAGGAGAGTAAAGAACAATCAGTGCAAATATATAAATATTCCACATTCCATAGACTCCAACCAAAAACGCTGATGCATAGTTTAGATTATTAGTTTCGTTCCATTTCCAATGTCCTTCTGAAGCCTAGAACAACACACAAAATATGAGCTATTGACATTCAAAAAGAAATAATGGTTATTTTACCTGTCCCAATATGAATCCAATTACGGTTAAGGCAGCACATAATAGTGTAGCTATCATCAAAAATTTAAATCTATAAATACTGCCTTCATAATGTAACCTCCGAGCATTTGACATAGATGGCAATGCTGACCTTCGAGCACTTATATTACAGAAAACTTTCCATATCATGTATGATAAGAATAAAAAGTACATGCCACCAGATATTGCTGCTAATATTATAAACGTTAACTGAATTGGTCTAGGTTAAAGAACATTATCATTTGAGCAAATTAAATTAAGAAATACAATATGTTTATAAAAAGGATACAGCTAAATTTGTGCCAGTATTGGTAGCCCATATGGAGTAAAAAGGATTCTTTAATTGTGCTCCTCTTTCACATATGTCAAATACAAAAAGTGAAATACAACCAACAGCAACTGCACTTAAATGTTTCCAATATGTCTGCAGATTTTTTTGTTGAGAATCCTATGAATTTCAAAATTATACATAAGTTTTTTCTAAAAATATTAATACATAATAATATTTATTGAACATAATAAATATTTAAATTAATTTTACTTTGAATAAAGGTTATTAGATAATTGTGAATAAAAATAGTTACAAATAAGTTTCCTTAATCACATCCACACATATATTTAGTATTCAAATAATTAATCAATTTAATTTAATTTACCTGGATCTATATGAGCATGACGAAGACGAAGAAGTATGGAGAACATAAAAATTAAAACAAATATTTTAGACACTATTATGGTAATATAAAAATAACAATAAGTTGATTATTTATTACAGTTAAATCACTTACCATAAGATGTTCACCAGCAAAAATCAACCAAAATGAAAGTAATGCGGCATAAAATATACCTTGTCTTATATCTTGCAAAAGCAACATAAATGGCATATCATAACTTAATGTCAAAAATTCAACAGGAACTAAAAAAAAATTAACATTAATAGAATGTACTCCATCTTAATAACGCACAACATAGTAAATTTAACGTTCATAATAAACCATTTGTATTTATTTACTAACTAATTTAAATCTAAAAATATTATCTGATTCCTCGAAAAGGTCTTTTTTTAATTTTAATTTTGAAGCTAGTGATGAGAATTTCAAGGTTGAAAATATTTTTAATTATGCTTTACATTTTATAACATTTTGAAGTGCACATAACTAGTTGGTTTCTAAATTAAAATATCAAAAAAATTTCATGTTACATTATGACTATTAAACTTATTGTATTATCAACAATAAAATTCATAAAACTCATAATTAAATAATTCAACTGACTAAAATAAAAATTATATTATATTATAGCAATTTTAATTTGTAGTTATTGTAATTAATTATTAATTAACTCATGCATAAGTAAAGATTTTGTAAATTTATTTCACTATAAAGGTATTTTGCTTTTTGCTTACGATTCAAAAGAGTTAGTGCAAAACCGATAGTCATCAACATGCGTTCAAGCAAAACTGGTTTACGGGCCAGCATATGAACTCTGTTCCAGAACCATATCATTATTGCAACAATAAATGGGAAAAATATTGTCTTCATGTAAAGCCATACACTGGTAAAACCGCCATTTTGATTAATAACCTATTAACAATACAATATAAAATAATTATACAATAAATTAATAAGCAAGTTAAGCAGATACTAACACAAATAATTAAGATTTTAAAACAGTATTGAAGGCATAATAGTATTATTAAACAATTAATTAATTAAAATTAAATTTTTTTACTCAGATATAAAATCAAATTAAAAACAAAAAGTATACCTATGACCTTATTTTTTTTTTTAAAAATACAAATAAAAAAAGTGCTACACAATCTCCTTATGTGTAATTATTTATAAAAAAACATTCTATTTAAATTATTTATGAATAAAAGAACATTTGTATTTCTTACCACAAGCCAAACATCTTTTAGATGTCCTAAACCAAAGTTTATTCCATTTTCCTCATCTACTGGTATTTTTATGTTGATTAAATAATAATCATGATGTAATGATCCGAGTTCAAAAAGTGGTACCAATCCACATTGATAATTATGACCATCTATTTTCTATAACAAAATACAATTTTTGAGCATAACTTAAGAAGAAATATACATGCAAGAATTATTTACCTCTTCTGAAATACAATCAAGATTACGCTTCTCAACAGAAGTAGCAAATAATTTCCAATCTCCATCCTTGTCGCCCACATTACGATAGCCAAGTTTGGTATCTAGCGTTAACTCAAGATTACGATCTAGAAAGAAAAAAATAGACACTCAATAGTTCCATATAATGATTTTTTTTAAAAGAAAATTTGGTTTTTTTAATCTTCAGATACATAATCTAATTATTGCTCTTTGTTTTTAATAAGTAGTTAAATTATTAACTAATTATAAGTAAAATATTTATGTAAGAACTTATTTACTATTTAATATTTAATAAACAGCTAATCATTATATTTGAATAATTAAATTTTCAAAATGACATGACAATATTCAATTTTTAACTAAATTTTAAGAAAATATCAATAATCAAGTATTTAATTATATTATTTATTGATTAAAAATGTATTCATTTTTTAAAAAAAAAGAGCAGATAGGATTAATAGATTATATGCTGGAAACAACGAAGTATGTTCTCCTCAAGGTATGGAATCAATTACAAATCATTATTCATTGCAATAAAAAATGATTTTTGGAGACATAATATGGAATCAATTAATTAAAATATAGTTTGTAATCATTACATCCTAAATAGAATTATTTTTCTAAATTTTCATAAGAAATATAGGCTCAATATTTGAAATAACAATGAACATAACATTTGATAATTATTATATTTTGAGTCGTATTGGTTTTAAACAGTTATTAAAGTCTAAAAATGAACTATTTAAGAAAAAAATTGTATAATAGACCTGATAAAAAATTATAATTAAAGCACATATTTATTTTAGCTAATACATAGGTACTATACATACTTATCAATAAATATTTAAAGAATAATATCAACGTTTTATTTTATAAATTTATAATAAATGAATAATGAGAAAATATCAAATTCAATTTATTAAAAAAAAAAAAACAATTTGACAATAATTACAGTCATTATAAATGTTATGGCAGAGCCAAGACAGACAAACAGACAAACTATTATACAATTATATGCGATATTAATAATATTACGTTTGATGAGTCGCTGATAGTTTTGAAATACACATGTATTTATTATAATATAACATATTTAATATTAGATTACTATAAAATATAATGGAATATATAAAAAAAACGGAGTGGCATGTTACCACAAGGCCACCGTAAAAAAGTTAGGTATCATAAATGAAACAATAACAACAAAAACGGTCATTTGTTAGTTTTGAGTCATCAAAATTTAAACATTTTCAAAAATTAGTAGTATGGTAAAAAGATTAGGAACCTCTGTGTAATAGACAAAATAAGAAATAATGCAAATACGCAATGAATTCTCATCTAATTAAGTAATTGAAATTAATTGTAATTTGACTTGAAATGTTAAAAAAAAAAATAAAGGACATATTTTAACGTTTGACAGTATTATATTATTTTAATAACAAGGTGTAAATTATCCAATTTAGGTAGAAAACGTTTACTGTATATGTAAGACTTTGTGTAATTGTAAGACACATATATTTAGTTAGACAAGTCCTAGGCAATTTTGTTGGTTTAGTAGGTACCATAATAGTGATTTGTGTAATATATTTATTACTAATATGTTTAATCAAGTTTAATATTTTAAGTTCATGAACTATTTTAATAGTCTTAAATCTTAATAGTGTTTCATATAAAACTAATAGTAGGTAAGTATATTATTATAGTAATATATTTAATTGAAATTAAATACTACCCTATTTAACCAAACATTTTTTATTTTTTTTATCAACTTTATTTGGTCATAGAACACAATGTCCAGACAAGGCAAAATTTTTCCTACAACGACTACTAAAATCAAACATTGTGTACAGTGGCAGATTTCCTAGCTTATTATTGTCATTAAAACATTTCAATAGTAGGTACATGTGCATTATACAATTTTGTACAGTAACATGTGACCACAATTACGATCACTTCATATCAATTAGTTACTAGTTTACTATGATCAAATGTATAAGTAAGTCATATTTTATTGTATTCATACCCATTTTAGTGTCAATATGATACTCAATGTCAAAATTGAGGACTCCTATGAGATACTGTTGCCATCGAGAATAATCCAATGTCTGACCATCGCGTGGAGTAGGTATCTAGAAATTGGTAAAATGATTATTAATAAATAGGTAGGTAACAAAACCACATCACACTATTAGTTAGGCACGTAATGGATTACCTGAAAAGTGAATACAATGTCATTGGCCATCGTGTTGGCGACAGGGCTATCTTTGTATATGTCTGACTGGTATGAGAAGCATTTTCCATCACCCCTGATGTACGACCAAGGATTGCTGTCGTTGTACAAACACTTTGTGGCCAACACCATATCGGTGGCGGACGGTGTCGGAGCTACGAACAAAAGAAAAACATAAACGTTGAGTAAGGACAAAGGAACGTTGGCGGCGGGATTCCGGCTCGGCCGTGTGAACGATGACTTACCTACGAGTCCGCCGATCAGGAAACACGCGAGCTGGCAAAAGAGCAACGATGATACGAGCACGAACAGCTTTTTTCCGCTCAAGTTCTCGAGTATGACGCCGCCTGCCATTTTGTCGTTGTAGTTGTCGTTTTTCGATACAAATGACAACACACACTCTATCGGCCTTTACCCCGGTGAGCGGTTCCGTTTCCTTTCTGTTTGTGCGGCGGCTAATGGCGATTATTGGCGGCGGTGCGTCCGAATGCTCGGCAGTGATAACAACGTTTTTTCGAACCAAACAAACGCTGACGATAAGACGACAATGAACAGACGCAACTGCATTAACAGACGCGACGCAGACGCGGCGAACGTTATCTAAACCGGCAAACATACACCCCTACTCACCGCCTACCGTGTACTAACATTCTCATTCCACTTGAGAATCGCTTTTGTAAGTACCAACTAGCTACATAAATTATAATAATGTTACAAGGTTAGAAGTATATAGTATCGTCGATCGCCATTTAAACGCGTTAGTGTTAAAAAAATATACATATAATATATGATAATATTATAATATAGGTTATAATACGTACTTACATACCGGGCCATGTGCAGCTATACACTTATTTAGGTATACAAATGAATCATTGATTATATTATATATGACACACTGTATATTATTGTATTATAACCAATGCATGACGACTGAGGAGACGTAAAATATTATCTTAAATCTTCATGGATATACGATAAACATAAAGCAATTCTGAATTTATTAAATTATAATAATTTATAATCAATGTTACGGAATCTGTATTTCTCTTTACATAAAATACATTTATATAATAATTTATAAAATACGATATACCTCATAATATAGTACCTATTTACATAGGTACATACCACATAATAAAATCCATGATGACTGTTAAGTAAATTGTAAATAGGTATACCTACATAATATGCAACATGCATAGGTATTCCTAAAATATTAATAATTATTATAGGTACCTTATAACTATACAGAATGAGACAGAAAGATCTAAAAAACAAAAATGAAAAATGTATACTTACTACTAACACCGCAATGTCCTACGAAAAGTCGGTGAGTCCGACGATTTTTATTCTGATCAATGATCATGCTGTTCCATCGCATTACAATGCGAACGATGCGACAAAATACAAACTGTTTTGTTTTTTGTCGCATTTATCGAATTCTCGTTTAACGTGTGACAACAATTATAAAAAGGTGGGCAAGTGGGTGTCGCTCTGCTGTACAGTAGGTTACAAGTCTGTCACTGTATAATGGATAGTATTCCATTTTAATTCAATGATATTATATCATTGTATAAGAAACACGATTCTGAGCGGAGACAGTATGTCCTTCTAGATACCTATAAGACATATGATATACTTATCTATGGTATTAAAAAAATCGACCTTTAATGAATTCCAAATTAATCATATCACAATATCCATTAGGTACTTATAACGCGTTATACACCAACAACAAACCCTGATACTATCATAGATATATAGAAGTATACTTTAGAAGTTTCAAGTACCCACGAATAATAATATACAATCACAACAAAATAACTAATTATATTTATTCTAGGTTTTTTATTATGTAATTTCGTCCAAATTTGAATTTAAAATGTCTATAAAAAATAACTGTGATCATATATTTTTTAGATTTTTTGATTACAGTATGAACTATTTATGAGAACCTTTGTTTTAAATATGCAATCCTTAGCTATAAGAACTGAACATTTTATAATTTATTAATTACAATGATTGATAATTTTCGAGATTTTGATACATTTTGTCAAAATTCGATCTTTAAATGCTTATAAAAAAAAATTGTGCCTTTGTATTTTTAATATTTTTCGATTGCTTTTGTAACAATATATCAGGAGCCTTGTATTACATTTTTACACTTTTTGGCCCAACAGTTAAAACTTAATTGATATTTATTGAAAAAAAAAACTAAAAAATTTGAAAACTGAAAATATCCGTAAACAGCTCAAAAAGAGTCAAAATATTTTCAAAATTGTACAGTGTATAGGAAATGCTAATAAAAACATTCAGTGAAATTTTCATGTATCTTCAGTTATTCGTTTTTAATTACAACAAAATAAGGAAATCGCTACATGAGAAATTGAGTGAATATCGAAGGTTGTAAAAAATTGCATTTCAAGCGCTCATTAAATGTAATTATAAATGTAATTATTTTTTTTAAAAGGTAGGTGATTTTATAAGGAATCTTTTATTACAATCTTAGATTTAAAAAGAAAAATTTTTACAAATTCTTAATTCAAAATAATTTACTAATTTTCGTGATTTTTCCATATTTTGTCAATTTTTGAACTTTAAATGCTTATAAAAAAAATTGTGACTAAGGATTTTTAATATTTTTCATCTGCCTTTGAAACAATATACTAGGAGCCTTCTATTAAATTGTCAAGCTTTTGAAACCAAAAAATAAAATTTTATTGATATTTTTAGAATAAAAACTAAAAAAAAATGGAAAATGAAATTGTCCCTAAACAGTTCAAAATAAATCATAATATTTTAAAAATGTTATCGTGTATAGAAAATGCAAATATAAACAAACAATGAAAATTTCATGTATATACGACATACGTTCATTTGTTTTAGAGTTACACCAAAAACCAAAATCGATTTTTTGGAAAACAGAATTTGCGTAAGATTTCCCGTTATTCCTTAATTTGTATGTGTTTAATCCCGGCGCTTGTGAAAACTATTGGGAATTTTAAAATTTGACCTCCTGAACGCACCAACTAGATTCACTTTCCAATCGAACAAGATACTGAAGTTGAAAATCAAAGAATTATTTCGACTACTTATCGTGTACACAGACACAAAAATAAAAAATAAAACACATATCATTGTAAAATTAATACATTCATCGTTCCACTCAGAATCTAAAATTATATGGATAATAAATAATATAAGTAGGTTGTCAGAAAATATTCATTAAGTTATTACGTTTTAAATTAATTTACTTCAAAAAAATATTAAAATAAAAATTAACAAATTGAATTAAATAAACACGTTTTTACCATCAAAATATGTCAAAAAAATTAGATTTACAAATTGGCAATTTTGAATTATACCAAAAAAAAATTTCAAAAAATTCAAAATATAAAGTTTTCTGAATTTATATAAAAAAAAACGTTATACCCTCCTTTTGTAACGCAAGTGTCTATAATAAATTATATAAAATGTATTAAAAAAAAAGCGGGTAAGTGGATGTCGCTCTGCTGTATAGTAGGTTACAAGTGGGTCATTGTATAATGGATTGTATTAAACTTGAATTCAATGATATAATATCATTGTATAAGAAAAACGATTCTGAGCTGAGACGGTTTGTCAGTCTGGATATTTTATATAGTTATTATTTATTATATCATGTAAGTTGAATTAATATTATAATTTTTTATTCGTTTCTATGGTGATAAACAAAGCGGTAGAAATTAAAATCCGATTTTAAATGGTTTTTCGTAATTTTTCGGTGGTTTTTCACGTGGCATTATATAACTATTGAGAAAATCGAAAAATGACCTCTCTAAAGTACCATCTTGGTCCAATTTGCTAAAAGATAAGGTACTATATGTTGAAATCAAAGCACTCCTTCTGGTAGAAATTTTGTATACAGAATATATAAAAAAAAATAAAAAAATAAATAAATAAACACCATTGTAAAACCACTAGCTTCCTCGCTCCGCTCAGAATCTAAAATTATATATACCTAAGTATTGATTGGAATAAAAGTTATTAATTTATTAGATTCTTCTGTTACAGCACCTTGTACCTATATTATGTGGAATAGTAGATAGATACTAGATAATACGAGTATATTACATTTTTACCATATTTTCGTATTTACCATTTACAAAAAAAATGTAAATATGATAGGTATATGAATATAATATATTCATATATAGCCATATCTAATCAGGCCATCATTCAGGAATATGTTGTGATTATAACAACTTTAATTTACAGCCTACAGGCAGTGTAAACTCACTTGTTGTATAATATGTAGTACCAGTACCTATATTGTATATAGAATTATAGAAATAATTCACACAAACCGCAATGGATGATTCCTGAGATTAAGTTACTTATAGTTAAAATATCGTGAAAATAGCTTGTGTCGTGACTCATGACTATACGGATTTGATTTTAATGCATTTTTTTTTTAAGGTTGCATTTCTTCGGGAGTTTAAAATGTAGAAGATTTATTAAACAGAAAATATTTTAGAACTATAGATATTAGGTATTCAAATAATGTTGTATAAATTTAATTTATTTTAATCATAAAATATTTTGGAAAAAAGTAATTTTTCATCTTATTACAAAATACATTTAATTTACCTACATTTACATTATTTACATTTAATAACTAGGTGAATACCATTTCACAATTGTTCACCTAACCTTAAGGTTTGAAAATGTTCACGGCTCGCACGTCATAGAAAATGCCTTTATTAGTCAGAATGTCAGATAATACTATAAGTGTATTTGAATGGCATTTATTAAAAAATTAAATAATTATGAAAAATATTACCGTTGTATATGAATAACTTATTATAGTTATAAGCAAAATCAAATATAATGGAAAACAACATTGCTCAATGTAGTAGGTATCCGTTGTGTTACGGGTGTAACGACGTGTGATACTCGGATATATAAATCGTACTAAGTATGCGCAAACGTATTTAAATATGCAAATTGTGTACACCTCGTCATTGTTGTCAATAAAATATCAACTACCGCTTTAAATAAATAAATACAATTAAACAAAATACCATTTAATTTGTCATTACCCACACACGTATTCGTCGTCCAATAATAAATATTATATTTATATACCTAAGTTGTATACCTAAAGTTTCTATTCTGTTGTTTCATTAAAAATGATGTCATAAAAACTTTGTCATCACTTGTCTGCAATCGTCTACAATAATATTATTATTCAAGTTACGATATTTTTCATAACTTGTGACAATAACGTTTTTTTGAACTAAAAAATGACTTACAAAAAAAATTAATTTTAATGAGAAAAATATATACAACAAATAGAAAATAAATATAAGTCATTTCATATTTATGCTAAATAATTTTTCATGATATAAATTAATTTTCTATTATAACGAGCATATTCTATTATAACAAATTTGAAAAAAAATGTAAATGCATCATGTTCCTGCCTAAATAATATTATAACTATATTTCAAAGTCCAATTTTAAATTAATAATTAGTGAGTTGTTTTACCTACTTACTTTTGTTTGAAGTCAATATAATATAATCATTTAATAGTTCCCTATACAAGAAGAAAAAGGTGGCGCTCTGCTGTACAGCAACTCAAAATAATTTGCACATTTTCGTGATTTTTACGTATTTTGTCAAAATTTGAACTTTAAATGCTTTATGCTTATAAGAAAAATTGCGACTGTATATTTAATATTTTTGAAATATCAATGTGACAATATATTAAGAGCCTTGTATTAAATTTTCAAGCTTTTTTACCCAACAAATAAAATTGTTGTCAATCATAGAAAAAAAACTAAAAACTGAAAATTAATTATGTTTGTAAACAGCTCAAAACAAGTCAAAATATTTTGATCGTGTGAATTTTATCGTGTACAGAAATTAATGCTTATATATAAACATTCAGTGAAAATTTCATGTATCTACGGTTATTTGTTTTAGAGTTACACCAAAAACCAAAATTGATTTTGTCGAAAACTGATTTTGCTTAGAAATTCCCATTTTTCCTTAGTTTTTATTTTGTTATTCTAGGCTTAAAACTATTGGAATTGTAAATGTTGACCTTCTAAATGAATCAACTATATTCATATTCCCAATGATCGAGATAGTTATATTGTTGAAGAAAATCGAAGCAGTTGTAGGTATTGCCCTGAATACAGTGATGACAGAACAAAAGAGAAACAATTTTAATTTATAAAAAAACACATCATCCTCACATCGCTCCTCTCAGAATCTGAAAAAAAATGGTTACACCTTTCTATTTTAGAATTTTGAATACAAATTTAATTTAATAGTGGCTTAGACTGCCTTAGATGATATAGGTTGTGTCCGACCCCCCCCCCTGAATCCGCGCCTGTATTCGTAGATACATGAACATTTTATTGAATGCTTATATATTTATTTTCTATACACAATCAAATTTTGAAAATATTTTGTCTCTTTTTGAGATGTTTACGGACATAGTCAGTTTTTTAATTTTTTTAGTTTTTTTTCTATAAATATCAATAAAATTGTATTTGTTGAGTAAAAAAGCGTCGCAATTTAATGCAAGGCTCCTGATATATTGTTAAAATATAGGGGAAAAATATTAAAAATACATGGGTACAATTTTTTTTATAAGCATTTAAAGTTCGAATGTTGACAAAATCTATCAAATTTACAATTTAATAATTATTTTGTAGTTATAAATTTATAAAATGTTCAACTTTTATAGCTAAGGATTGAAAATTTAAAACAAGGTTCCGCTTAAATAGATTATATATAATTTGTTACTTTATTCACAATAACAACATCAAATATAGTTAGTAATATCATAAAAGTTGTCTGACCGTCTTTGCTCAAATTGTTTTTCTTAAATAATGATAATATTATATCATTGAATTCAAATTTAATACCATCCATTACAGTGACCCACTTGTAACCTTCTGTACAGCTTCTGTCCACCTTTTGTTTTTTATATTTACAGTAAATATTATTACCTGACTGATGTGTCATTTTTTATTATTATTTTGATCCCTTTAAGTAACAACTACATCCAATTTTTTATCAAATACCTCCTTCAAAGTTGAAAATCGAAGCATTGTTACAGATCTTAAAGGTGACGCCGGACGAAAAAAAAATATAATACCATGATTACTTGCCGAAATTTTTTTACTTGAGAATATTAAAAAAAAAAAATTTGATTAGAAAATGTATACTTTCTTAATTTAATTTATTTTTATTTAAATATCCATCTAAATCTAAGTATAATAGTTGGTATATTTATACAAAAAAAAAAATACCTTAAATACACACTTGAGCACATTTTAACAATTATATTTTTTCTATGTACTAGATAGTTGGTAGTTATTCTACCTTATATAATATGATTTACTCTTATCAAAATATAAAAGACAAATATGTTTTGGTGACCTTAATTTTAAATGATCGATGTACAAAAAATAAATTCATAACACATGGTTATAGAAATAAAGACTTTAATTACAATGATTTACAGTATTTTATTAAGAGAAGAACCTACTTAGTACTAACTTGGTTAAAATAAAAATGTATAGGTAGGAATAGTTTAGAAAGCGTTTGAACATAAAAGTATAAGATAAATCAACAAATAGCCATGCCATTAAATATATCAGGTTATATATGCCATACAGTTCAAGCGAATAATTTTAGTATCCGGTACTTTTTAAAGATATTATACAAAAATAATATGTTAGAAAATAAGAGAAATCTAATATTGGAATAGTTGTATAAAAATATAAATTTTAAATATATTATTTTAAATGTACCAAATAATAAGACATTTTTTTAAAATGTAAACTAAGTATAAAATAAATCATGTTTATTTATGTGAGACATGCTTAACTATCCATACAGGCATTAGTCCAATCCATTAAAATTTACACATTTAACATTAAATTCAATATCAATTATTATTAATGTTAGAAGAACATGAAGTATGGATGCTCTTTTTTTGAAAGAAAGTTATTGTATTTTTGTAATATTAAATAGATATCCTCCCATTATCTATACATTGATGCAATTTTCAATTGCTTTTTTACAGATAAACTGCCTCTTTTTTTATAGATTAAATTCTTTTCTTCCATTTTTTTGAATTCAATATTAATCTTTTCGTAACAACCCTCTTGACGGAATTTATTTACATAATCATGAATTTGTTTTGGGGATATTCCTCTTAAATGACTGAATCTATCATCCCAATTAATTAATCTTGTAATGAAGTCATAGCTGATATGTCCTGATGGAGTTAGACTTAAACCCTCAGTTACTGGCTTGACATAATTTTTAGTCAGGTTAAATTTCACGGTTTCTCTTGAAATAATTAATTGTTGCCCATCAGCATCTTGAAACACAAATCTCATTCCATATGGTTGAACAGTCGGACTTACAACTGCTATTTCTGTCTCACCGTGATTCATACTTAGCTTTAATTTCAGCAATTGTTTCGCCAAATTTTCATTTTCATTATCTTTGTCTAAGTCAACTGATCTATCAACCACATCACTATCACCATTATTTTCAAAGTCTTTTATCAAATTGTCTAACCATATTAAATCTTCTCTATCTGCATGAACCACAAAAAGTCTAACCATAAACCATAATGAACGCGTATGTGGCGTTTTATTATTTTTTGATATCAGTTCTTTTTTAGGAGTGACAAGTTTGGCATTGGCGTTACACCATTCATCATTGGCCAATGGTTGATTTGATTGTTTACCTTTTCCAGCTGATTTTTCCATACCACTTGTTCTTTCATCACATTGAGATTGTTGCTTTGAAGACATAATGTATTTTGTTTTGTTTCTGTGTTATGGTTTAACAGCAGTGCCTGTCAAATAATACATGGATCTATTAATATTAATTTGGAAAATTAAAATATAATATATAAAACTTTTCTTATTCATTAATTTAATAAATTAATAAAGAACAAAATAGTAAATATGTTTGTCCTGAGAATTTGGTACTTCATTTGCTTTGTTTAATCCACGGGGCTTAGGTACCTATATTTGATAATAAAATAGATTTTTGAATGAAAGGAATAATACAAATACATATTATAGAAGTTATCCGAATCATGAGAGATGAATATATAAGGGTACTTAACAAAATATTTTACTAGGGGTTCGGTATAGAAACAACGGAAGTTACACTTATTGGCCTGTGGTAGGTACATTAAAATATATTCTGTGTAAAAAATTAGGACTGTAATTTCAGCCATTTAAAAGTTTATACACAAAAAAATACATCAATAAAATTGCGTTTAGATTTCAATGAGATCATTATTGGTTGATGCTCAACTTCAGAAACCGGAAGACTGCCAAATTAATTTTATGGTCTATAATGCGAAAGAAACGTTACATTTTTCATTTCATTTATAAGACCTAGTTACCTAGGGTTCCAGACAATTGATCCAAATTAGAGACCTGATTGAACCTATGCATAAAACCTAAATCAATGCAAGTTATTAAGTCATTGACAATTTATTTTAATATACCCTTCATTATTATATGTATACCACAAGTGGCATTTATATTACTCAACAATTTTGAGAAAATTAGTTCGATTAATTTTTCAAGTAATTTAGAAAATGATCTAAGTCAGGCGATAAGTATGAATATCTTAACAATTACTGTTTTCCATATAGGTGTAACAAAACTAGTTTTCTAGGCTTTAGGAAAAGTACCAGAGTATAGTGACAAATTAAACAATACAAAAATTGGATAGGCTACTGAATAACAGCTGCTATTCCAGAAAACAGTTGGAACTAAGTCTGTACCAGGTAAAAGACTGTTAATTTGTCTCCTATCTGACTTAGACAATCAAAAATCCCAGCCAAAACATTGATATTAAAATGACGATCAGATAGTCGAATAAACTGGAGAAAAATAATTTTTAAATAAATCAACAATAGATAACGGGTTGTTTAGCTGTATGATTTTTTATGTGCACTGAAGAATACATATTATTTTAAAATTTTTATTTCAAAATATAAATTTATAAAATACATTTATTGTTAGGTAACTTGGGTACCTACCTACATTATTTCAAAGCTGCACCTTATTGTTTAAGTACCTAGGTATAGTAATGATAATAATAGACAATTTATAGGTACATGTTATACACTCCACTATAGATTATTTTTTCTATTTTCCACGATTCAATCATAACTTGAATACAATAATGGAAAGCTATACGTTCATTCAAATTTTTTCCTCTTATAAAATAAATATAAATATAATTTATAATCATTGCAAGTATTTACTTGGTATTGGATCAAATGATTAAAAGCAAAATTAATAGTTAATATTATAAATGGCAGTCGTTTTTCTGAACGATGGTTCAAATCTGTCTTTTCACACACATAATAATAATCATTATAAATGTTTAATATTTAATATTATTTATGTGATACAAATAATATTATCAAGCTGTTGTTTTTATTTTTATCTGTAAAAATAACTTAAAACAAAAATAACAAGTTGTTTTATTTGTGTGGGGTTTGATTATTTATTTTGTAAAAATAAATATTTCATTCACCGAAGAATTTTTTTTAAACTTTTCATAGAATTTTCTAGGCCTGAGGTAGAAAGTTATTATTTAAAATGATGTTATAGAAGCCTGAATTATGCAAATAGTATAATATTCCAAACACAGTTTTTAACATAGACCTATAATCTAATGGACAGAGCTTAGAGAGTCAGGTTTACGATATAGAGTGAGCGAGAAAAGAAACAAAATAGTAAAATTTATTCAGTCTACTTTATGTTCTTTCTCTCTCAGTTATATGGTAATAATATGATCACCTAGCATTGATTTTGAGTCGAATGCGCTGTCCATTAGTTTATAGGTCTATGGTTTTTAACCTCTACTGCTCTGTGCATTCAGCAAGGGTGCAAATTTAATGCATTAAACAACTATTTAAACATTTGCATATGTACTACAAATTACCAAAATATATCTTACAAATCCTAAAACATTCAATATAAAATAAAAAAAAGCATTATTATTTTAGATTCTGAGCGATGAATGAACCTATTGATTTTATTGTGATTTGTTTTAATATTCATTTATTTATTTTTGTGTCTGATGTCTTTCTAGTAGAAAAAAGACTCTGACCTAAAGGAGACTTAAAGGAGATTTCTATAAGAAAATTGGATCTAGTTTGTTGATCAAAAATTGACATTTCTCAATACTTTTTAAAATATTGGAGACAAAAATACAAAATGTTAATTTTATTATTAAAATAATTGTTTGGTAACCTTGGTTTGACAGATTTTTAAATTATGTTTAAAAATATTAAATTATTGTATAATAAGAAAATATTTTGAGTAACCTTTATTTAAATGTATAAAAATAATAGATTCAAATATTATACCTATGCAAATCAGTTAAAGGTTTAACAATCGTTTAGTCGGGAATTTCAACTTTATTTTGTTCTAACCTAAATTATAGGAAAAAGTTTTGTAAAAGGAATGTCATAATTATTTCCAATAATTTGAAGATGGCAGAAGAAGATACACAAATACAATAATGTATCTGAAACAACCTTTAGTATAGAGTGCTCCCTCTTCCATTATGCAAGATAAACTGACCTATGAAATAAAACCTATCCCCTTGGTTATGTCCTTGTTTTTCAACACTAATACATTATAATATTAATAGTAAATATGTATAATAAATTAATAACTATTCTTTTCATTTTTTATTTAATGATTATTTTGACAATACCTATTGTATTCTTTAAACCCATACAAAAATCCTGGCCCAACATATATTATGCCACTGCAGCAATATCGATTAAAATATAATAGTAATAATGAGATTTCATAAACAGACAAATGGAAATTTGTTTCCCGGAAACGGTGTAAGTAGATTTTACAAGAATTAAGCTTAAATTACTACGGCACGCGTGGTATCTGCACGCTGGCAACAAGTGTGGTGTTCAATAATAGTCGAACAAGTCACAGACTTACTAGAAAACCAGACGATCAAAAATTGGCAATTTGCTTGTTCTTTTGAGTCCACGTCGGGGAGAACGGCCGGATCGTAGATCGAATACCGATTTAGTTAAACAGAGAAGAAAGAAAAAATAACATGCATAGAACAAACCAGAGTAAAGAACCTATGAAAAAGATTAAAGTAGTAAAGATTTTTGAGTACAGATTACAATAATAGGCATGTAATTACCGATATGACATAGCAATATGACACACCGTATGTATATGTAATAACCAATAACACGGAGCAGCTGATCGGCAAGTTTAGACACATGTTGCCATTCCGAGTTACCCTAACCAAGAGTTAGACACCGTGTTACGGCCAAATCGGATGTCTGTGGCCTTGAAGACGGTCTCCGTGGGGTGTGGTATACTTTATCAATTAAATATTTAATATCAATATTATAAATTATTTGAAAAATGTCAAATAACAATATTATAATATTTAATTCATATTTCATAGCAAAATGTGACAATACTGACAATACCATACATAAAGAACTTTGAATAAATTAAAACGGTCGTCGTCCTTGGTCAATGGATTGTTTCCGTTTTTTATAATATCGTAACAAATAAGGATACACATTACCAACATCTTATCAGATTACGGATGGGGTACAATTTTTTGAGTCCAATACTTCATACCCCAGGGATACACAAACCCGACCAGCTGATTGAGTGTCTATTCAATATTGTTTTGTGCCCTGACTAACGTCATGATGAGTCCTTGGCGAATAAATTGAAAAAAAAACGATAACATTGGTTATCAACTGTTATCACTTGGTTACATGGCGATTTACACGAATGAATTTTTCGGATCTATATATTAAATTGCCTGTAGAGGTCTATAATTATAGAGAATAGAGGGGTATTATTTATCCCAACAAAAACACTTCGCCAAAAAAAACGTTAAGGGGGCTACACCGTAGCATATTTTAAGGAGTACTATTTAGGCAATTCATATGACACATAAATTAATACTGTGTCTATGTGTGAGTAGTAAATGAACATTAGTAATCCGTTATCGCGTTGATTGCGCGAATTCTGCTAATTCGGCGGGCGCATGAGCTGGTGTCTTTCCAGTTAGCAGTCTTTGTTATCATTCATATACGAGTATTCATAACAAAATAATATTGTAAATAATAATAATTTTATGTTGTTTGAGGTTTGTCTGTGTCTTTCACTGTTTTACTTTTAACTGTTTATTTAAAAATTTATTACTAAATTTTAAAATACACTTTATTAATTATGATAATGGTTAGTGCTTAATTAATAATTATGAAACATAAACAATATACCTTTCTAATAAATTATTTTTTTTTAAACCATTTTTTCCTAGGACTTTTTTTCTACAAACTTTTTATCATTTACCAAAACTAAAAAAATTGGAAACTGAAAATGTCCGTAAACAGCTCAAAAAGAGTCAAAATATTTTCAGAAAATGCTAATTTAAACATTCAGTGAAATTTTCATGTATCTACAGTTATTCGTTTTTGAATTACAACAAAATAAGGGAATCGCTACATAAGAAATCCAGTGAAATCCAATGTTGTAAAAATTTGAATTTCTAACGCTCATAAAAATTTAATTTGACTTTCTTATAAACATTTTTTTTTTTTGATAAAGGTAGATAATCTTATAAGGAATATTGTATTACATTTTCAAATCTTGGATTTAAAAAGAAAAATTTTTACGAATTCTTAACTCAAAGTAATTTGCTAATTTTCGTTATTTTTCCATATTTTGTCAATTTTTGAATTTTAAATGGTTATAAAAAAAAACTGTGACTAAGGATTTTTAATATTTTTCAAATGCCATTGTAACAATATAGTGGGAGCCTTGTATTAAATTTTCAAGCTTTTTTAATCAACAAATAAAATTTTATTGATATTTTTAGAAAAAAATTGAAAATGAAAATGTGCCTAAACAGTTCAAAATAAATCAAAACATTTTGAAAATGTTATCGTGTATAGAAAATGCTAATATAAACATTCAGTCAAAATTTCATGTACCTACGGTCATTTGTTTAAGAGTTTCTCCAAAAACCAAAAACCAATTTTTTCGAAAACAGATTTTAGTGTAAAAATTCCCGTTTTTCCTTAATTTTTATGTTGTTTTTCCTGGCGCTCGTGAAAACTATTGGGAAACTTTTACTTTTTACCCCCTCAAAGTACCAACTAGATTCACTTTTCTATCAGAAAAGCTACTGTTGAAGAAAATCCAAGCACTTTTACCGTCCTAAAACGTGATGACAGACACAAAAATAAAAAATTAAAAAAAAACACATATCATTGTAAAATCAATACATTCATGTTTCACTCGGAATCTAAAAGCACAAACCACCGGAAACTCACAGACAACTTTACTGATCAGACTGTAGTGTTCAAATATAATGATTCATACTATTCATAGGTAGTATATTATACTCATATATTGGTTTTATTATATTTGGAAAAATATTATTATTATTGTGCCTATTAATTATTCTTGTATACCTATCCAGTAATTCTTATCTGCTAATTGTTTCCGAGAACCGCTGTCACGTCGAGTCGGGCAACCGCGCCGGAAACAACTCTCACACGCGATAATAATTTAAGAATAATGTGAACATTTGAAACATAATTGTTCGTCTGATAAAAAATGTATCAGTAATGTGTAGGTAAACCAAACTTTATTAAGTAATATGTAATTAAAAAGTGCTTTCAATTTTAATAAATTTTTTTGATCTTAAAATTATAATATAGAAAGAAAGTTACCTGATAATTATATTTATTGATTTTTAATTTAGCAAAAATATAGATAAATGCATTTTTCATACCTGTAAATATGTTATTGCTATTTACCTGCAAGTTTACTATGTTGACTTATGAAAACCTTTTATCTTCTTGAATTTTTAAGGTTGCCATTTTAGTTTTTACTTTTAGGAAAATCTAAATTACCAAAAAAAAATAAATATGTACTAAGATATGCACTTTTATTAAAAATTATCTTAAACAGCAAAAACTTGTAAAATAAAAAATTTAAATCATATAAATCATTTTACTTCTAGTCCTATTTGTAAGGCACTGTTATTTTAAAAAAATGTATACATAATAATATGTAAAATAATTAGTTACAATAAATTAATTTATAAAAAAAATTCCTGACATTTTTATTTTTATAATTTTTAAATTGTAAACTTATTTTAAACACTTTTTGTAGTTAACTTTTTTGTATACAATATGAATAAAATGTATTAAAATACAAAGATTAACAAAATATATTATGGAAGTAATTTGTAGTGTCTTAACATACAAATATAAAAGTCAACAAATAAAAAGACATGTAGTGTATCCTTAAAATAAATAATCATACCAAATAGATGAGACAAACAAGTGTGTATGTTGCCAAACTGAAAATAATTATAATACACCATCTAGAACTTTTTAGAGATATTATCTGAGAAAATAAGAGGAACCTTCTTTTGTTATGTATGTATGTATGTAGTAATATATAAATTTAAATTTAATGAAATTTAATGTGTGCGACATTATATCAAATGAAATTATTAGCTATTCAATAAATTATCCTTTAGTTACTAATTGTCGGATATAACTATACAATCATCTGATATAACAATACATTCGTCTTCATCACTTAATTCAGAGTCATCATTTTCAGTAGGATCTGTATTATACGATTGCAACCGCATAATGTACTTACTGCGTTTATCTAATAAAAATCTCATGTTCTCATATTCTTTTCCCGTTTGTGCAGTCTTTCCATCTTTTTTTTGTGAATTGCCTTGTTTTTTCATGTTTAAAATCTGATTATCCAGTTTTTGGAGTTTATTTTTTTTCTTTTGTTGAGAACGACGTTCACGGCATCTTTCTAATAATTCAGTTAAATGATTTTTGTTCATTTCTTGTAAATTACTTAACGCAGCATCACATTTAACTAACTCTTCTAAAATTTCATCATTCTCATTGGTAGCTTGTGATGAGGAATGAGGTAAACTTGAGGGTGATGTCACTGGCTTGCCTTTATTATCAATCAATCCTAATTTCTGCAGTTGTTTTCTAATATTTTGTTCCCTATAAAATTCTTCACAAAAATTGCTCATTTCTTCTAGTTTGTCTTCAGCATCACCATCAATATCACTACCATTATCATTGTCATTTTGAGACATATTTGAATGTTCTAAAATAGCTGCAATAACTTTTTGATATATTTTTGTTGATTCATTACCACCACGTGCAGCGTTATTAGCTCTATTAATTAGTTCTACCACATCAGGGGATACTCGATCAGCTAGTCTAGTTTTAATATCTGGCTGATGAGAGCTTGAAGCTTGTTGATTTTGCATTTTTAATTCTTCTTTCACCCAGCGTTTTGTATAATGTTCACCTAAAGGTGGTATTTCTTCAAGTTTAGAGGCATAAGACATAACCAAATCTTCTAACCATTTGAGGTCTTCTTCACTTACATCAGCAATATAAGGTTTAACTAGAGACCAAAATTTTTTTGCTGATTCAGTAGCAGGAGGTAGCTCATTTTCATATTTAACACTGTTTAAGTTTGAAGAACTTTCATCATCGGGAAATATTTTTGCATTCACTTTTGCTACAATCATACGTTGTTCAGAGTTATTTTCTACATTATTTTGAGAACCAGTTTCTTGCACAGAAGAAATCAAATTAGAATCATTTTTTATTTGTCTTTTACGTACAATTATACCAGTTAACATAGATTCTAATTCCCATTGTATGCTGTCCAATACATCCTCTGTAATTAATTTTTCAATATCATCAGGTTCTTCTTGATTTGTTACATACGACACTGCTGAATCGCAGTTAATTTGAATAGGTTTTAACCTAGATAACGAGAGTACTCTTTTATTAACAACTGCATGCATTTTTGAAGTAGATTTACTGTCAGCTTTGGTATTGTTAGTAGTTGGTGTATTAGATGACAATGATTTATGTGATTTTCGACCTCTTCTAGCCAATTTTCTGCTACCACTTGGTTCTCCGCCACGTTGAGTTTGTTTTTTAGGAGACATTTTTGTGTTATAGTTAACTGCAATTAGGCCTGTTGATCAATACAATGAGGTATTAATTTTAATTTTACATTGTCTTAATTATATTAATAAACAATCAAATAAAAGAGTTCTACTATTAAGATAATAACAATGAAGTAGATGGTAGATATATTTTATAGGTACGTATTTTAATTTGTATATCACTTTGTTGATGTTTATTTTTTTGTGAAAATGCCAAAGAATACATTTAAAGTGTGATAAATGGTTTTGTTTTATTTATAACTTATAAGTTTAGTTGTTTATGTAAAAGTTGTGTCATGGTTATCCCTGGAAAGATGTGTACCTATCACCTTTTAAATATTTAAATATTTATACATTTATATATAAAAATGGGGAAAGTAGGTAACACTTACTAGTTACGGTACACCTGTCATTGAATAAGTCACTGTGTTATATGTTAAATGATTCACATACAAAAAACGTTTCAGAACGAAGACCGTCTATCAGACTTATACCTATATTATTATTAATCATATATATTGTATAATTTTTTTTTCACTTATACAGTTTTACTCGAGTGTATAATAATTATTTTAACAAGTGTAGACTGAATATAGTGCACCATCTTAATGCTATTTCTAATATTTTTCTTACTTAATCCTTTTGTAATTTTTATTTTATTTTATAAATTACTATATTCAGTTAGTTGGGTCTCCTTATTTCTAATTTTTTGCTTGACCCTTAAAGTGTTTTTACTTTTTAAATTTTGTTGGAGATATATATCTTGAAAAAAATACACATATCAATTTTTGTTATTCCCTGAGATTCGATATGTTTATAATATACTTAAATTGCTATTAAGTAATTTATTTTACTAATAGTATGATGGTAGGCTGATTTAATTGTTGATGGAATCATCGAATTTAATATAGATTCGTATTATTAATTTTTATTTATTTAAATAGTAAAGGTATATTTATATATAATTAGGGTTTAGATTTGAAGGCAATATATCAACGGGTAATGGTATGTTTGTTTTATTTTGAAAAATCTGCTATCGCTATTCGTTAAACTGGAGAATAAAATTAGTAGGTCAAGCATTTCATAGAGCATCAAGTAAGCAAGGTGCTATAAAGGGTGTAGTAAACCCAAAAACTATAATATTATTTTAAATAAAATAACATAGAATAAATAAATTACTAAATTTTGTTCTTACCTACCATGCAGTGGCGCAACTAGAGTTCAAATCTTGGGGGTGCTACAATATTATGAATTGCTGACATAGTCAACAATTATTGTTAAATATGCACATATTTATGCACTCAAAAATTCAAAAATATGCAAAAAAAAACTAAATATCTTAGGTAATACAGTTATAAAATATATAAGGTATATTAATACAAAATACAATTTAAATTTTCAGTATACTTCTGCTTTACAAATTAGTACAAACTACTGTTTAATTAAATAAATGAAAAATTAATAGAATATGGAAAATATAATACTTATTATATTGGATCGAGTACCAATATAATGTTACAAAATATGATTTTTAATTTCAAATTAGAAATTTCTGCGATCGTCATGCAGTGTAGATTTATATTTCAGGACCAGCAAAACACTTGCCTTATTGCCTCGATGATCAGAACGGGAAATTAAATTTAAAAAAATTAATACAATTTGTAAATCAGAGCTAAAAATAAAAACAATTCATCAATTTTATGTCTGCAATTTTATAGAAATATAATTATGCCATTGAGTCATTTTGCCAAGAATTCAAAAATATGCAAAAAAAAATTGTTAAAATAGAATCTTCACATTACAAAACATAAACATTTTGAATCAAAGTAATTCTTGGTGAATTGTAAAGATTATACTTTTCCATAAGAATCCGGTACTTTTATCCCAATCATACCTTATAATTATTACAGAAAAAATGTTAACACATCTCATAGTATTTTAATTAAAATTGAAAATGTTAAACATAATATCCTATCGATAGTAGAGAATGTGTTCAATATTTCGTCTGGTAGTGGATTCCAAATGGAAAGGTTATTTATTAAATTATTAGTTAGTTCTTATATGTTTTGACGCTTTAAAAAAATTTATTTTTAAATTGTTTACTTTATATAATATCATAGTCGTAGTATGAACAAAGAAGCTATCCAATCTGGATCTTTCAACAATATGTAATTTTTTGACAAAACTGTACAATTCTTAATCATAATTCTGAAAATGTTTTATCTTTCCTCATATTTGTAATTAACTCTGCAGTGATACTCTTAATTATAATTTCTGTCTCCCCGAATGTAGCCGTTTTGGTTTGTAATATGTAGTACTGTACTGAGTATGTCTATATCTCCTAACAAATCTCTTAAAACAATTACTAAAATTATGAATTTAAATTTTGTTCTTAAGATTATAATACAACAATAATATTATATACCTAACTAATCATAATGCAAGATAAGAAAAAAGCAATTCTTAAATGTAAATTATATTAGGTATTAAAACTATAAATATTTGAAATTACATTAATGACATAGAACATGGGGGTGCTTAAAGTAAAGTAGGGGGTACTTAAGCACCCCCCGTAGTTGCGCCACTGTTACCATGCACTTAATGAAGAAATTATTTTCTATAACAACACCACTTTCTAAGTATTTGGAAGCTCTTGGAATGGTCTTCATACAACCTATGAAACTTGTTATGGCCACAAAACAACAGTTACAAAAAATGAGTATTGACGAAATGTTTTTACTTAAGAAACAGAGATGCTAAAAAACAAATTGATATCAAATAGCTCGGCAACACAATACTGTGCACTGACTACCCAGTTTATTTCGGAATAATACTAGACAGGACCCTAACATTCAAAGAACTATGCATAAACACAAAAATTAAAGTACAGACGAGAAATAACTTACTTAAGAAACTTTCGGTACTCAGTGGGGAGTACGGCCACACACAATGCGAACAATAGCATTGGCATTATGTTTCTCGGCAGGATAATATGTTTGCCCAGTGTGGAGAAGGCCAAAATATGTCAAACATGTAAACACTGTACTTAATATTTCCTGTAGAGCATTGCCCTACCAGAAGGAGCGTAGCAACAGACCTAGAAAGACCAAAGCAGTTAAAAGACGAGAGACATCCCATGTTTGAGTATAAAGCCCCAAAGAACAAGACTTAAATAATGGCATAGCTTTATCCATTCAGCAACAGAACTAGAAGACTCTCCACATCAAGCTAGATTACAAAGATAGAAATATGAAACAAAATCAGAAGATCCTATCCAATCTACCCAATACCTACCACATGGTAAAGATTTATGGTGGAACCTATGGAAAACTATTAACCGAATGAGAGTAGGGATAGCTAGAACTAAATCAAATAGGGTGAAATGGAGACTTCAAAATGAAGGAAATGAGTGTGATTGCGGTGAACGCCAGACAAATGAACACTTACTCATATGTACCAAGATACAGTATGTATACATAGCGTACTTAATGGTTACCTGTTATTAACTTATTAATTAGTTCATTATTTACTTACTTTAATTCATTTTTTTTATTTATTTGATTATTTTATTAGTTAAACAAATGTGACTTATTATCGAGCTCGCGGTGTCTATATAACTAAATAAAATAGAAATTGTTACATGATCGCAGACTTACTTGATTGAATAAAATAATTCTGGCAGCTCCAAACAGTCCAAACTAGTGACTCGACCGATCCGCGTCGGTGCGTCAGGGCGATAGGATCTGTAGCGGAATATCAGTTTTGTTCGCGAGGATAAACTATTAAACTACCATGCGCGAACACAGTGACACACTAGGTACTTATTACGTTACAGACAACGAATAGTAATAAAAAAAACCGAAGGAAAATAAGTTGCCAGTTTAGACAGTTGGAAATAGTATGGCTACCGGGGTGCAAGTATGGGCTACACCAAGGTCATTAAAATACATAGTAGTGCCACTTCAACATTATATTTTTTATCATATTATTTTACACGGCCTTAGACCATAAACGGCATAAACTAATCTGATTGGTTCCACTCTCGGCCACTATTTTATTTCGATAGTTCAACAATCGTCATTTCGATAGTGAAGTGGCACTACTATGTATTATAATTACCTTGGGCTATACCACACAAAGTTCGATAATCGATAGAAGGGCTCTTTAAGTGTCTATTAGAGCCTTATCGATAGTCCCCTTGGCGCTCTTATCTAAAATTCGAAAAAGCGAAGAGCTGGTACCGGTCATAGTGGATTTCGAATAGAACTACATAGGTACATTACGCAATGTCGAAATTGGCAAAAGAAATTAACACTGGGAGCGCTATCGAAGCCTACCGTACTGATGGTTTGGCAATAGGCAGGTAATGTAGGTCCCCCCCTCAGAATTGATATCCCGACATTACGCATTTGCACATACATTTTGTCTTAAGTAGGTATTTAAATATATGTGATAATATTAGTAGAAATTGTACTTATCAACGTATACAGTTAGCTATAAAAGCGTATTAAGTTTCGATGACAAAATTAATTTATTATAAAAAGTAAAATAACCAATATATTGTTAAAAATATTGAATAGGTAGGTATTACTTATTTATTTAGTTCGCAATAATCTATTGTTAAATGCTACATAACAGCTGGCGCCTGGCCTTGTAATTTTCTACGTAAATTATCGTGAATATACCCAATATAATGATATACTCGATGTTTTCATGAGTTAGGACAGTTAGGTATAATAGGTATGTAACTTTTTCATAAATGTTGAATGCCGTTTCAATACTCATACCTCGACATGAAACCATAATATTATTATCTATTCTACATTCTACAGTCAATGTATCATCATAGACCTTATAGACAAGACCGTGTATAACCACAGCATTACTAGCGGCGTGCAAACATATTGCAGTGATGTAGGCTGTATTGACAACAAAATACAATAATCTATAATCTTAATGTACTACCGCGCACTACCTACATAATAAGACTCACCCACTGGCCACTGGCCACTCACCTAAAAGCACCCTTTTTGTTTCCACTCTCAGTGTGCAATCGCTATTCTTGTCTAATGTCTATTTATCAGTACAGAGAAAAAAACCACTGAAATTTGGTCCCCGTCAAAAAAAAACCAATGAACAAATAACCCAATATAAGATTTTTCAAGATTTTGCTAATTAATCTAAATATTAGTATTATGTCATTGCGTATACTGAAATGTATAACATATTAACATACTTACGTACAATTGTTATGCCCCCAGAAATAATGTTAAATTTGGATTCGATTATAAATTACCTATTAAATTTGTACGATAAATACGACTCAGAGCACGGTGCCACAGTCTGTCTGTCATATCAATCAGATATTTAATACTATAGACATATTTTAATGGTTAAGAAAGATACTAATAACTAAATCTTTAATGTTATGATGATATTTTAGAAGTCAAGAAGTGTGAATTTGTAAAATTTGTCAAGTTCTGGGTGTGTTTATTTTTCTCTATTCGGTACCTACTACAGTGGTGTACTACAGTGTGCTTCCTTAAGCTTATATTTCGTTGTATATTCGTTTTAATTTCTGTTTGAATAGTCATGGATAGTATGGATATTTTTAAGAGACAGAAGGACAAAGAAAAGTTAGCATTTAAATGGTATTATGTATGTTGTACACAAAGAGTGTTTAAATTGTATAAGGTAGAAATTCTACAAAAAAAAAATAGCCATAAATGTCCATGCATTTAAAAACTTAAAATTGATCATGAGCATACTCATCTTCCATGTCAAAATTAAATTGATACCGGAAAAATAAAAAAGCAAATTTAACACAAGCTAAAGTATCAAAATCAACTCATGCACAGTTATTTTCAGAAGCTGTAACAGGTCTTTCAGAATGTATTACAAATGTATTATTAAGTACCTAGGTTCACCGTACAAATCATTTTTATTATAGGGTTATTTTTGCCTTGGTTTTTTTCGGGGACTAAGTTTCCTGGGTTATTTATTAGGCAAATCCTATATTCATCATATCATACTTAGACCCTGACTAAGTGGGGAGGGGGACAAATGGGGCGCCTACTCGAGGCCCACTCTGTTATGGGGCCCTTAGACAATAGTTTATGATATCATCTTCAGAATATGACTTACTACCATCGGGTGTTTTAAACAAACGCTATTGACATTTGCTGAAGATAAATCAAGAAAAAAATGTTTTAAATTAGACAAGAAACGCATAAATTATATTTTTTTTACCCATTTATTAGTACCCATTTAATGAATTATAAATTATAAGTAATGAAATTATGTGCATTATGAAATTATTATTGAGTGTTATGAAATTGTTTTTTAAATATTTTACATCTGTAACATATTAAATTAAAAAATATTCTAATAAATAAATGTTTGGTGGGACCCATTTTTACTGTTTGCCCCAGGTTCCATTATTCTATAAAACCTTGCCTGATCATACCTATCATACTAACCTGGCCGGGGCTCTAGCAGCTGACGGACGCGGCAGAGTCCAACTCTAGATACATGTTACCATAATATCAAATATGTTCGCGTTACTCAGACGACAGAATCTCCGCTTGTCGTTCGGCGGCGTTGCAGGTACCTATCACAGATACTAAAAATAATTTAATATCTATGGTTGGTATACCGCACGGAAATTTATAGCTAAATATTTTAATCACAGTTTAAGATAGTAATATGGTCAAGTAATGCACAATGGCGATCGAATGTTCTAAATTTCTCAATCAATTTTACTATCTTAGTCTTTCTTTTTCTCTCTGAAGTACACTCAATACTCATATTTATTATTTAACGTTTTGTTGTGAACAAATTACGAATATAACAATAAGATGGTATATTTCTAGCTTACCAGGCACCATAAGTTTCTGATTATTTTTAATTCAACGTACTGGAAATCATAACCGTATGATTAATCACGGTTCCTACTATACTTGTTAAACCATAGGTTAGATCTTTGATCACGTATTAGGCTACCTGATAGGTTAGGTCAGGTCATCTCAGGTTAACTCTCCCACCACTCTCAAGACCTGAAGGGATTTATCTTCCCAATAGGTAGGTGGGCTATTTTGAACCCGTCGGGAAGGAGGGTAAGTGAAAAATCCAAAATAATATTAATTAAAAAAAAGAGTGCCCTGCAAACTAAAAAAGTTCAAAAGTTCCAATACGATATAATATTATGAAGTATAATTATTATTTATTTTATTCAACATTGTTTATTTATGTCATATACTCATATTATTATAGCCATTGTGTATGAATTTAGGGGTACTAGAATAATTTATGGTACACAGATCCGCGGGAGGGGGCTTTGCCCCAACACCCCCTAATATTACAAATACGGCATTGCATCAAATTTGAATCAAATTGTCTGTATGATTGTTAAGTACTAGTGAAAACACAGCCGTCCTAACAGTGGCCATACGGGATAGTACGCATCTCCGGGTTGTGGATTGGAGGACGCCCGGTTCCCCACATTAGTGCGGTCGGGTAGAGCAGAAATGACTAATACTGCACCGTAAACCGCTATGAGAAAACGACCCATCGGTCACAGACCTGTGCAGGGGACCTACATTCGATACGACGGTGAGTACCTGGTCAATCAAACCAGGTACGTGTAAGCTTACGGACCGGATTCGTGCGTAGAGGGCGTGTGTAGGGTTTCTGGGTGTGAAGCGTCCCGGTTCACTCCGCCAGTTTTCGCGTAATGGGCCTGCATGTCATGTCACTGAACGCACAAGTGAGTTCAGAATTATTCTGAAAGCCCAACTCGGCAGCCACGGGACGGTGGCGAAGTATGTCCGACTTATGACGCTATATACGATAAGTAGCACGGGCCGGGGATCCTCCCTCAGATGCTTCTCAGTGGAGGGTGCGCCATAGAACCTGGGTTGGATACGTGCGGGTTTGTGGCTTTCGCTAGTATACAACGCCGGGAGGATCGGACCCGGCGGGTTGACTCCGGTCGTAGCACCGGAACGATCCCACGGTACACGGGATGCGGCAACCGTGACGGAGCAGTCGGTTCCGATTGAGTGGATGGGTGAAATCTCGTCCAGTCACCTCTGTGGCTCGTAAATAACGCTCAGCTCTAATAAACAGTTGTAACGGCCTTGGCCATTAAACAATAGACGACTTGTATGATTGTTAAGAGGACGCTACATCCACATGTGTTGTCTCCGTCTTACAAGTGTAAAACATAGTAAAAACTGTCTTGCTAGGGGTAAGACTCTTCAGGCTGTAGTTCAAGCCAAGTCCAATGAAATGTCCACACAGTGGCGTAATTTTGGTAAAACATCAGGGGTTGTAAAAGTTACTTTGGATGCACTAATCCGTGGGGCCTTTGCCCCTACACCCCCAACATTGTAATATTATCAATGTTTTAATAATTAATATACGTAATCACTAATCATATAATAATTATATTATTATTGTATTATATCAGCTAGACAGTACATTATAAGTATAACATTAAAAACATAGCATTAACTTGATGATAATCTAGGATATAATAATATATAGGTAGTTTATATTATGTCCCTTGGACGTTATATAAGCTTTAAGAACTCATGGTTGATTGTTACTAGATATAAACTCGGTGATAATTTTGTTTTCTAGCTTTTTTTATTTCTAGTGTATATTTTCAGGAACGTACATTAAGGGGGATTTTTTTAATATTTATTCAGAAAATTTGGCACTTGGTCAAAGTTTTTGCCAATTCGGCCAAGTCAGTATTTAATAGTATTTTTAATAATATATTAGTACATAATGCCACAGTGGTAGGTAATAATGTAATATATATATACAGCTAAACAGCTAAGATACACGTCATTATTACTATAAATATTTATCGGTCCTGTGTAGACGGTAAAAAATCAGGAATGCAACGTTAAAATAGGTGGGTAAGTGGATGCCACTCTGGTGTACAGTAGATTACAAGTGGTTCACTTTAACGTATGTTGTTAAATTTGAATTCAATGATATAATATCATTGTATAAGAAAAACGATTCTGAGCGAAAACGGTCAGTCAGCCTATGATATTATTAAATATATATTATGATATTATTGTGAATAAAGTAATTTATATATAACATATTTATGTGGAATCATTTTTTAAATTTTCAATCTTTAGCTATAAAAGTGAACATTTTATAATTTTTAACTACAAAAAAAATATTAATTTTGTCAAAATTCGAACTTTAAAATGTTATAAAAAATATCGTGCGTATGTATTTTTCAAATTTTTCAAATGCTTATTGGAATAATTGTTGTATCATGCATAATATATAAAAAATGACGTACGTTTCTCCAGCCCCCCCCATATCGAATTTCAAAATTTTTTTTGGTTAAATATTTAGCGTGCAATTAGCGTGAATTGGCGTGACTGGTTTTGGAATTTGCTTGGCACTAGGTCAAGTTTAAAAATGTAAACAAAGTGGGGGGGGGGGCTGTAGAAACGTTTCTACAGCCCCTCCTCATCCGAATTTTGAATTTTAAGGACTTTTTTATGTCTCAATATTTAGCGTGCAATTGGCGTGAATTTGCGTGACCTATTTCGAAACCCTGCATTCAAAACACCAAGTACCACGGGCGTTACCATTTTTTAGATATTTCTCCAGCCCCCCCCCCCAAAAGACAAATAAATTTTTTTTCGTATTTTTTTCAACGCCAACATTTAGCGTGCAATTGGCGTGAATTTGCGTAACCTATTTCGAAACCGTAAACCCAAAGCCCCAAGTACTGTGGGCTTTACCCCTTTATTGCCATTTCTCCAGCCCCCCTCAAACAGCAAATAATTTTTTTTTCGAATTTTTTTCAACGCCAATATTTAGCGTGTAATTGGCGTGAATTTGCGTGACCTATTTCGAAACCCTGCATTCAAAAAACCAAGTACCACGGGCGTTACCATTTTTTAGACATTTCTCCAGCCCCCCCCCCCAAAAGACAAATAAATTTTTTTTCGAATTTTTTTCAACGCCAATATTTAGCGTGTAATTGGCGTGAATTTGCGTGACCTATTTCGAAACCGTAAACCCAAAGCCCCAAGTACTGTGGGCTTTACCCCTTTATTGCCATTTCTCCAGCCCCCCTCAAACAGCAAATATTTTTTTTTTCGAATTTTTTTCAACGCCAATATTTAGCGTGTAATTGGCGTGAATTTGCGTGACCTATTTCGAAACCGTAAACCCAAAGCCCCAAGTATTGTGGGCTTACCCCTTTATTGCCATTTCCCCAGCCCCCCCCCCCCCAAAACAGCAAATACATTTTTTTTCGATTCATACACTCTACAGTCTACATTTAATTGTATATAATGCTACCTATATTAATATATTTATTTACGTATAGGCGTATAGCATATAGCTTAATTATATAGCTATATACATATTATTTATGACTAAATTAGTATAATAATATATATAAAATAAATAAACTATATTTTATATAATAATTTATTATGTATTATATTTAATACATACATTTCTGCATAATGCATGTATCTATATATTAGTATATAATAATATAGTAAAAATTTCATTTTATTTTTTAACAGAAATTCCAATGTATCTTCATTCATAGCATAATATCTCTGTGATCAATTTTGTTAATTATATGCAATATAATAAGGGTCAGATCACTAATTTTCTTTGAATAAATAACATTTAAAAAGTGCAGTATGGATACATAATTGAGCACATTATGTAGGTACCTATAAAGTTATTGGTACTAAAAATGGCGTAATACACCGAATACGTAGGTACAAATAAGCGATTTAAGGTTTTATTACACACAATATTCATACGAATTAAAACGGTTAAATAATGTTTAATTCAGTCTTCGACCCTGAGTAGCAACGGTTTAAATTTCTCGAATTTTGGCAGGAAAAATCATCTGATTATAATGATTTTGTTTTATTAATGGAATTATTATTAGATCATAATAAATACATATTACATATATAAACAATACGAGAGGTGGGTCGAAATCAAAAATATGGTCTCGAACCGAACCTTGGTATGTCGAAAATTTTTGAAATTCGATATGGGGGGGGCTGGAGAAACGTACGTTAAAAAATGACATAATATATCAGGAGCTTTGCATTACATTTTCAAGCTTTTTTACACAACAAAAATAATTTTATTGTTATTTATAGAATAAAAAGGAAAAAAAAAGAAAACTGTCAATGTCAGTAAACAGCTCAAAGAGTGTAGAATATTTTCTAAATTTGATGGTGAATAGGAAATGTTAATAGAAACATTTATAGATAAATTTTCATGTATCTAAAATTATTGGTTTTTGAATTACAACAAAAGAAGGAAATCGCTACACGAGAAATCGAGTGAATATCCAATGTTGTCAAAATTTGAATTTCAAACACTAATAAAAATTTAATTTGACTTTCTTATAGACATTTTTTTTTATTTGATAAAGGTAAATAATCTTATAAGGAATCTTGTATTACATTTTAAAACTTGAGATTTAAAAAGAAAATTGTTTACGAATTCTTAACTCAAAATAATTTGCTAATTTTCGTGATTTTTCCATATTTTATGGTTCCTATAGTTTTGAACTTTAAATGCTCATAAAAAAAAAAACTATGACTAAGGTTTTTTATTATTTTTCATCTGCCTTTGAAACAATATAGTAGGAACCTTGTATTAAATTTTCAAGTATTTTTACTCAACAAATACATTTTTATTGATATTCATAAAAAAAAGACCAATAAAATTGGAAACTGAAAATGTCCCTAAACAGTTCAAAATAAATCAAAATAATTTGAAAATGTTTTCGTTTATAGAAAATGCTATATAAACATTCGGTCAAAATTTCATGTACCTACGGTCATTTTTTTAAGAGTTGCACCAAAAAACAAAATCGAATTCTTCGAAAACAGATTTTAGTTTAAAAATTCCCGTTTTTCCATAATTTTTATTTTGTTTTTCACTCCACATTTGAAAACTACTGGGAAATTTTCACTTTAGACCCCCCTAAAGTACCAACTTGATTCACTTTCCGCTACTGTTGAAGAAAATCCAAGCACTTTTACTGTCCTAAAACGTGATGACAGACACAAAAAAAAAAAAATTAAAAAAAAAAGGTGCCCTGCTGTACAGTAGGTTACAATTAGGTCACTGTATAATCATAAGTCAATGGTAGTATCAAAGGTAGTTATTACCTATTGCATTCTATTTGCGTTTATTTATATGGCAAATTTATTCCGTCAGTGATTTCCGTGGTTTTTGATATTGGTACCTATACAAATTAAATTATTCATTTTTTATCGCATCTATGGTGATCTAATGAGAGTTAATTGGATGATATATTTGGTAAAAACGATGCTAGAAAGTTTATTTGTACTCAATAAGAAATAGTAAGAAATTGCAGAAACTATAAAAAGGTGACGGATATTTTCTATAATGTAACATAATGTAACAGGAACGTATGCTTTGATCGTGGTTGCCGTTGAGCGAGTATCTACTGCTGCCGCCGCCGCCGCTGAAACTGAAGAAAAGTTATGATTAATCCCTGGTACTCCCGACCACTTGTTTTTAGATTTAGTTCGTATGTTTCAACCAGATCAGGTTGATCAACCTTACCAACAATATTATTGAAATGAAGTTCTTGATGGCACGATGCGGGGTTAGCCAGGAAAAAACACATCCAATTATTATTCCATCATACTGATCGATCTAGAACTGCGATAATACTTTTAAAAACAGATTTGAATTCGTTATTATGTCTAATTGAGATTGGTCAATCCACTTTTTACAATTTCACTCCCCAAACTACTAAAAATTTAGCTTGAATATTTTGAAATTTCGGAATTTTCAAACGTTGATTATTCGGGAATTATTCGGAATTTAAAGCAGAAATCTCAAAATGTGGACTGACCGATCTCAAATGGACATTCTAACGAATTCAAATCAGTTTTCTGAAATATTATCGCATTATTAGATGGATTGGTAGGATGGAACAAAAAAAAAAAAAAAAAAACGGGTGCGGTACGTTGAAGGTCAGCGTGGATTGATTATAATTTATAATTTATAAATATCTTGCGTATATTGGTAATATAATAAAATTATTTATAATAAATCACTACACTACGTATATTATGCATTTATAGATAATTATTATAATTTATAAACTATAACAATTTGGTGATTTTAACATTAATTTTAATAATAAGAAATCAGAAACTTTTAAAATTGTTCTTATGGACACATTCAATTGACATACTATGATAAACAATCCAGCAGAATTAATCATAAAACAAAATCCCAAACACAACGACAATTTATTATATGTATATATATTATATTAATACACACCTATATATAATACATTTTTATATAAAATATAGTTTTTTTGTTTAATATAATATATTATTATACTCTTATAATACCTATATAAAAATGTATGTATGTAGCTATATATACACACAAATATATAATTATATATAATTATTATAGCATTAACGTTTAGCAATATACAATTATTATTAAACTATAAACGTTACTTATTAAATGTAGGGTATATTAATTATAAATCCAGTATATTATCATAGCATAAAGCATTAATGGTCAGGTTAATACATTTTTTAGGTGTAACTCAAAAGCTAATAACCGTAGGTATTTTAAATTTTCAAGTTTGAAATTTTAATACAAGGCTCCTACTATATTGTTACAATGACATTTGAGAAATATTTAAAATCCTTAGTCACAGTTTTTATTTATAAGCATTTAAAGTTCAAATCTTGACAAAATACGGAAAAATAATGAAAATTAGCAACTTATTTTGAGTTGAGAATTCATAAAAAATTTTCTTTTTAAATCTTAGATTTGAAAATGTAATACAAGATTCCTCATAAGTTTGTCTACCTTTATCAAAAAAAAAATGGCTATAAGAAAGTCAAATTAAATTTTTATGAGCGTTTGAAATTCAAATTTTTACAACATTGGATATTCACTCGATTTCTCATGTAGCGATTTCTTTATTTTGTTGTAATTCAAAAACGAATAACTGTAGAATCTACAGTGTAGATACATGAACATTTTACTGAATGTTTATATTAGCATTTCCTACACACCATACAATTTTGAAAGTATTTTGACTCTTTTTGAGCTGTTATACACTATACAATTTTGAAAATATTCTGAGCTGTTTACGGACATTTGAAAATTTGAAAATTTAATAGAAGGCTCCTAGTATTTTGTTTCAAAGGCAGATGAAAAATATTAAAAATCCTTAGTCACAGTTTTTTCTTAAAAGCATTTAAAATTCAAAAATTGACAAAATATTTAAAAATCACGAAAAATAGCAAATTATTTTGAATTAAGAATTCGTAAAAATTTTTCTTTTTAAATCTAAGATTGTAATACAAGATTCCTTATAAAATCACCTACCTTTAAAAAAAAAATGTCTATAAGAAAGTCAAATTAAATTTTTATTAGCTATTAAAATTCAAATTTTTACAACATTGGATATTCACTCGATTTCTCGTGTAGCGATTTCCTTATTTTGTTGTAATTTCAAAACGAATGACTGTAGATACATGACAATTTTACTGAATTTTTAATGTAACAATTCTTATATTTTCAGTTTTCAATTTATTTAGTTTTTTTTTTTCTATAAATAGGTATTAATAAAGTTTTATCTGTTGGGCCAAAAAGTGTAAAAATTCAATACAAGGTACCTGATATATTATTACAATAGCAGTTTAAAAATATTAAAAATACATAGTCACAATTTTTTTTTACAAGTATTTAAAGATCGAATTTTGACAAAATTTATAAAATTTAAAATTCAATAATTATTTTGTAGTTAAAAACTTGTAAAATATTCAACTTTTATATCTAAGGATTGAAAATTTAAAACAAGATTCCACGTTAGTAGTTAATTCTGTTACCAAAAAATCTAAAAACTACATTAGCACAGTTTATTTGTATAGTCATTTTAAGTTCAAATTTGGACGAAATTACATATTAAACCCTAGAATAACTATTTTCGTTATTTTGTTGTGGTTGTATTATACTATTCGTGGGAACTTGATACTTCTAAAGTACACTATTATATATGTATGATAGTATCAGGGTTTGTTGTTGATGTATAACGCGTTATGAGTACTTAATGGATATTGTGATATGATTAATTTGGAATTTATTATAGATCAATTTTTTTTAATACCATAGATAAGTATATAATATGTCTTTTACCTAGACTGACATACCTTCTCCTCTCAGAATCATTTTTCTTATCAATTATATCATTGAATTGAAATTTAATACCTTCCATTATACAATGACCAACTTGTAACCTACTGTACAGCAGAGAACGTTTTTTTTCTGTTTAAAACGATGTTTTAAACAAAATAAATTGTTTGAGTTTTAAACATTTTAATACAATGTATTTTACTTATACGAAAATATATACCTAATATACCTAATAAAAAATATAGGTATTTACAATATAGATATTAACTATATTGTAATTTATAGTATATATTGATAAATCAAAGGGTATTGGCAGTTATAAATATTTTATTGTTTTTTATTTTATTTTATTTTTCTTGTTTAGACAAGTTGTTTTCTTTTAATTATTAATGCTAAATTTGAAAGTGTAGTTGTCAGTTGTTTAATTGTAAGTGTTACTTATTCTGTTTTTACTTAATTAATAAACGAAGTAGCTTACATATTTGCAGGACAGCATTTATTAGGGTGCTCGGGTACAACTGCCCCGGGCGCCAAATTGTTGTGGTCAGAAATTTGTTTACTTGTGAATTATTAAAATTTTATAATTTTAACTATTTTAATAAATGTACAATATAATATAATTTAGTATGATAGTATCTAGACACGCGGTAGTTCTAGCTAACAGAACTGGCGAGCAGCACCGTGTGTAATATTACACGAACCATTTGGAGCCACTTTTGACCCCCTCATAACTCAAAAACTATTCCACATAAATATGTCAAATTTGGCTCATATATACTAACGAGATACATATGTGCTCTAAATTTCATAAACACACTTCAAACCGTTATTTAGATTTAACGTCCGAAAATCGTCATTTTTATCACTGACTTACCTATAGATCAAAATTCTAACCCAGTTCCAGATGACCTAGAAAGTTCAAATTTGGCATACAGATAGGTAGTTAGGTAAATACAAAGGAAAAAATCAGAAACTGGAAATTTTTTAATTTTTAATTTTTAAATCAATTGATTTTATTATAATTTTGCAATTATTTTATCTATTATGTTTAATTTTTCAATTTATTAATGAATTGCCTCTAATTTAATATAATGTTGACTTAAATAACCTTTCCCGAATCGCCGCTCCAAAAATACGACTAGCCGAATATGTGTCGATATTGTCGACCCGCGCGCAGCAACATACTTTTTTTCTATTTATGTATGTAATTAATATTATTTTTTTTAAATATGACAATTAAAATAATTAAATAATTATTCTTACAAATTATGAATTATCCACCCAACAGTAGAAACTACAGTCAATAAAATTATGATAATTAAAAATATACTCAAAAAGAGTTAAAATAATTGTATATTAATTTTACATATATTTTATACTCTGTATATACAACGGAAAATATTTTATAATAAATATTATTATTAATATTAGTAACTGAATTATATTATATAATAATAAACTTTATTTATAGAATACGTCATGGCTAGGTTAGATTAGGTTATAATAATTTACATACAAAAAGTAATGATATCCCACCAAAAACATATATGTAAAATGAGAGCCAAGTTCAATACTATAATATTGAACTTGGTTGTTGACTTCAACGACAAAATAAGTGAGATCTAAATGGGTGCCAAGTTAGGATAATATATTGAAGCCTAAGGTCTGACTTGGCTACGAATTATATATTATAGCATTTGCAAGTTCTAAAGCTTTGAGTTCTTATTTTATTCTTCGGAAAATCATCTTCACTCTTCCATTACTGTTTTAGTAGGTACTTATAATAATAATTCGTATATGAAAAGTAGCCAAGTCACACCTTAGGCTTCAATATATTATCCTAACTTGGCACCCATTTAGATCTCACTTCTTTTGTCGATTAAGTCAACAACCAAGTTCAATATTATAGTATTGAACTTGGCTCTCATTTTACATATATGTTTTTGGTGGGATTATATATATAGTATCATGCCGTTTGAATTTTTTTTGTTTGCATAGTTTTATATAATTTTATTTTATTTATTCATGAAGTACCTACTTAAATATATTAAAAAAAACAACTTTATGATGAATTATAAGCATGGTTTGAGTGACATAAATTCAAATATATTTTTGCGGAGAGAGGATCAAACAATTAAGTACTATAAACAATATTTTCAAAAAAATCACACATTGTATAACACGTATTCTTTTCTGGTCTCAAAATCTAAAAGTTTAATGAGGATCTATCTCCCATATTTTCCGTGTTTAGGCCCCTTAAATTGGACCAATTTTTTTTTGCACCGGGGCGCAAAATGTCTAAATTCATCACTGCATATTTTACTTTACTTATGTCTGTTTAATGAATTTATGATATTATATGTGTTACAAAAATGAAGGAAGATAAACAATAATAGATAAAGTTATTTATTTTTTTCTGAAAGATATTTATTATTCTTTATTAATAATAAATCAAAAAAAAAATACAATTATTTAAAAAATACCCACAATATTCACTTGGATTTTACACTGTTTTAAAAATATGTTTTAGATTCTGAGTGGAACGATGAATGTATTGATTTTACAATGATGTGTGTTTTTATATTTTTTTTTTTTTATTTTTTTTTTTTTTGTGTCTGTGTACACGATAAGTAGTCGAAATAATGCTTCGATTATCAACTTCAGTATCTTGTTCGATTCGAAAGTGAATATCGTTGGTGCATTGGGGAGGCCAAAATTTAAAATTCCCAGTAATTTTCAAAAGCACCAAAAAAAACCAAAGAAAACTTAAGGAAAAACGAGAATTTTTACGCAAAATCGAATTTGGTTTTTGCTGTAACTTTAAATAAAATTACCGTAAATACATGAAAAATTCACTATTTGTTTATATTTGCATTTTCTATACATGAAAACATTTTCAAAATATTTTGATTTATTTTGAACAGTTTAGGGACATTTTCATTTTCTATTTTTTTTAGTTTTTTTTCTAGAAATATCAATAAAATTTTATTTGTTGGTTGCGAAAGCTTGAAAATTTAATAGAAGGCTCCTAGTATATTGTTTCAAAGGCAGATGAAAAATATTAAAAATCCTTAGTCACAATTTTTTTTTATAAGCATTTAAAGTTCAAAAATTTACAAAATATGGAAAAATCTCGAAAATTAGCAAATTATTTTGAATTAAGAATTTGTAAAAATTTTTCTTTTTAAATCTAAGATTGTAATACAAGATGCCTTATAAAATCACCTACCTTTAAAAAAAAATGTCTATAAGAAAGTCAAATTAAATTTTTATAAGCTTTTAAAATTCAAATTTTTACAACATTGGATATTCACTCGATTTCTCATGTAGCGATTTCCTTATTTTGTTGTAACTCGAAAACGAATAACTGTAGATACATGAAAATTTCACTGCATTTTTATATTAGCATTTCCTATATATCATACAATTTGAAAATATTTTGACTCTTTTTGTGCTGTTTACGGACATTTTCAGTTTTAAATTTATTTTTTTTTTCTATAAATATCAATAAAGGTGTAAAAATTTAATACAAGGCTCCTGATATATTGTTACAATAGCAGTTGAAAAATATTAAAAATATATATGCACAGTTTTTTTTTATAACCATTTAAAGATCGAATTTTGACAAAATTTATCAAATTTAAAATTGAATAAATAATAAAATGTTCAGTTTTTATAGCTAAGGATTGCAATTTAAAACAAAGGTTTTCATAAATAGTTCATACTGTAACCAAAAAATCTAAAAAATATATGAACACAGTTATTTTTTTACATACATTTTAAATTCAAATTTGGACGAAATTACATAATAAAAAACCTAGAATAACTATTTTAGTTATTTTGTTGTGATTGAATAATATTATTCGTGGGTACTTGAAACTTCTAAAGACGTATACTACTATATATCTATGATAGTATCAGGGTTTGTTGTTGATGTATAACGCGTTATAAGTACCTAATGGATATTGTGATATGATTAATTTGGAATTTATTATAGGTACCTATTATAGGTCAATTGTTTTTTTAATACAATAGATATGTATATAATATGTCTTACACCTAAACTGACATACCGTCTCCGCTCAGAATCGTTTTTCTTATACAATGATATTATATCGTTGAATTCAAATTTAATATCATCCATCATACATTGACTTGTAACCTACTGTACAGCAGAGGGACATCCACTTACCCACTTTTTTTTAGTTTTAAACCACTAAAAAACGTTTAAAACAAATGTTTTAAATTCATGTCTTAAACATGTTTATAACAAGTTGCTTAAAACATTGTGTTTTAAACATAACAACCCTGCGCGGTAGACGGTACGTTAACGGTAACGATAAAATTGAGTTCATAGTTTTGTATGAGACAAACCACGTTGATACGATATTATCGGATCGGTGAACGGTAGGCGAGCCGATAATGTTTGTGAGGTAAAGTTTAAAACTAAACGAATGTAATTGCATGACGTAGATGCGCACATTGTTGTGATAAATCGCCTTTACGATAAAAAATATTGTACCGTACTCCGATATTTTTTTAACGTTCATGCACGATTTTTACCATCTACCGGGCCGATAAATATTAATTTCAATAATGTTTATCTATTTTTTAATTGTGACATATATATAATATGAAGCTGTTTAGCTGTTTAGCTGTACAAGTACAACTATATTACCATTATGACATTAGTGCTATATGTTATATGTACTAGGTACCGTACATTATTCATATTTAAATTAAGTGTTAATATTACAGTAGGTATATCATAATTTTGAAAATAAGTTTTTATGTGAAATATACTCCTATACTCCCATTCTGCAAATGTAGGCAAAAATTAACTTTAGTTAGTTAAGTTAAGTCAAGTCAAAATATAGAAAGCTATAAGTTAAGATTTAATAAACATTAAACTTCACTCTTAAGTTTAAATGGTTAACACCCGGAAAAATATGAACTTGAATTTAAGAAATTATACAATAGGTACTTACATTTGTTAGTTTCTACGGAACACTATAACACTATATGAGTAGGTACAGGTACCTACGGTTCGTATACCTAGTATTCTTATTTACACTTATAGGAAATTTAATGAAGTGAATTTTGGAAGAGCAAAAGTGAAGTTCATGGAAAAAGAACAGAACAAAATTTAAAATCATCAAAACTTATCACTTGGTCTCCAGCGTCTCGAAAATACGAATCTAATGATATATATAAAACGCATATTTGAATTTTTTGAGATTGGCCATGATGGTTCTTAGGCGACATCACAGGGATTTTTCCTGTGGGCCCCCATCTATGTTTAGGTCGGGAGCCCACTCGGGTCTAAACATTGATTTTTTTCAGAATAAATTATTCACCTAATAGGAATAGTTTAAATTTAAAACTATTCATTTTTTATATAAATTATTATTATTAACTGTTACTTTTAACAATATAATAATACCACGACAAGTCAAGAATTTGCTAAAGGATCTTTAACATAGTATTTACAATTTTAAAGACCTAAGACCGAAATATCCTCATCGTATGTTTCCCAGACCCTTTCCCCCACCATATTGTGTTTTTGCAATTTTTTTTTACAAATTTGTACAAAATTGTACGATAAGACCCTCAATTTTTACAAATTTTTTTTCGAAGTTATACGAGAATTTGTGTAGGGGGCTATAGAAAAGTTTCTAGACCCCCCCCCCCCATTTCCAACATTTCTTATTTATGTGAAACTTCTATTCAAATATTTAATACGAAATTTGTATGACCTTACGCGAAATTTTTCAAAAATCCTTTATAACCGAAGAAAATATTTTCCTCAAATGCCGTTTCCTCAGCCCCCCCCCCCCCCACACCAAAAATACGTTTTCGCATGGAACATTTTATTTATAGGTAAAGATGTTAGGTTGAATATCTAATGCGAGCGAATAACATGGATTTGATTAAAAGTGACTCGTTATTTATTAAGTTAATGAATATTAAATTTTAAAAAGTTAAATTAACTTTAACTTTTTAACTCTTTTATGCCCATGCTTGCTAAATAAAGAACAATAATATTGGGTATAACATTGATTTGTATCACAGAATAATATTAGTCCCACCTCCAACGATCATACAACACAATAAACATTAATCATGATGTCTATGCCCCCACGTTATCTTCGTTGATAACGAATAATAATTTGAGATTATGTTATCAAAAACACTTCACATTGCAAAATGATAAATGTATAAAACCCGCAAATGTTCTATCAAAACATCATGTATATTTTTTTTTTGCAAAGTTCGCCTTTCATTGTCATCAGAAAATCGACTTAATGTTTACAGTACAATCCCTATCGTCCAAAATGGTATTTTATATCTGTGGTTTGTCACTTCAGTACTGAATGTACAAAATGTTAAAATAATTGTAATCTTTTATACTCATGTTTGTTTTACAGACAGAACCTTGTGTTAACGCAACTTGTGTAACAGAATAAATCGTATTAATTATTCAAGAAATATGTATCCCACAAAATACTTGATTGGATGTAAAACAAATCTCTTTCTGCAGAAATATATTAACCAGGCAAGTTATGATTGTATTATGTACTTTATGGTATACTCTATGGATGATATGAAACATACTCGCCAGTGACCAGATTACATCTTGTGACGGTTAGACAACATCCATATTATTTTGTTTCCCCGTCTACAGAGATTACTATCTATATTATGCTCGCCATGTAGTGAAGCCCCAGCCCCGAGCAGGTCCGCCACATCAAACTTAGGACCTCTTTACTAAATGTTTTTGTTAGCCCTATAAAATATTGTTCAATGTAAAATTAATATTCCTATCAACATTTTAAAAATTACAAATTCATATCCACAGGCCTCTGTACTCCACGTCCAACAGCCCCCCGCCCCCTTGAGTAGGTAAAAGTCAGCCTCTGAGTATGTTTCTTAATTCAAATAGAGTATAGTTTAGACAGTAACTATGTGTTTAATTAATTTATGATTACTTTACAGAGTTTAATGTCAAGTGACTTGAAAATATTATCAGCAAACATAAAGAAAAATGTACTCACAAAACGGTACAAATTTACAGTCGCAAAAACTGTAGACATTAAAGAAATTGTAAAAGAACATAAATATGTGTCTGGATTGCACAGTAAGCAGTATACTATTATAATCATAGACCTTATACTAACTATAGATGGAGCATATAAGGCTGGCGGGGACATTAATGGCAAATATTATATTTATAAGTCAATATAATGAAAACTTTGAAATCCAAAACCCAACAAGTCAGTAATAAGGCCCAACACAAATTTAATCATAATTAATATATAAATTTGTTTGTGACTTGTAATAAAAGAAATGAATCATGAATCATGATATAATACGATAAACACATATTTATGCTGCTTTTATTTTTAACTATGCACAATTTTGTACATAGTTATAATCTTTGTACTATTTATATGTACAGAAGTACGGAACAACACAATCAGCGTTACCCACGTCCACCGTGGGAGCTACCACCATGTTCCATCTATTAATATAAGGTCTATGATTATAAAGCATCTTTAAATTGTCTCAATATTTTGATGAGAAGTGTAATTTAATATTTACCATTATAATTTTATCCATAGACTTTTCAAATGTTAATTTATATACCTCTCGTACTCACACGTGTGACCAACTAAGAAATGAAGACTGTGGAAAATCGGTTATTCTTTGTGGATGGTTAGAATATGTACGATTGAATCGCTTTATAATTTTAAGGGATGGCTATGGTTCAACACAACTCATTATTCCTGAAAACGCAAGTATTATTATTGTTTTTTCTTAATTATTTCTGTAACTTTATCAACCAATTAATTACTATAATTTAAATTAGGCACAGAATTAAATAATTTTATTAAAAAAATACCTCTGGAATCAGTTTTGATGTGTTATGGTAGCGTAAAATTAAGGCCTGTTGAGGAAATAAACAAAGTGAGTTATATTTATCAAAAAGTTGAATAAGTATTTACATATATCTTGTATTTCACTATAGGATCAATCGACAGGAATGATAGAAGTAATAGTTGATCAACTACTATTACTTAATGCGGTCGACACCAAACTACCATTTCAATTACGGAAATTTAATAAGGTAAACACTACAATCTTAGTTCATAGAACATAATTTACGCATGTGTTGTCTTCGTCTTACTAATACATAACATAGCAATATTATTGTTCAGCAGTTCCAATATTGTGTTGTTGGCTTGAATATTTGAGTGAATTAACCTAATCAATTACTTTAATCAAAGCCCAAAGGTAAGAACATCTTCTGGTCTCTTTATGGTTTTTTAGTATATTTTAATTTTTAAGCTATACTTTGTCTCAGGGTTGGAACGTATAATACAGTACAGTATAAAACACGTATTATACTTGCGTATAAAACGTACAATATAAAACTTCTTAGTTTTATACATTTTATACTGTATAAAAGTTTTTTTTTTTTTTTTGCTGCATTGAACACCTATTATCAAGTACCTATTCAAGTTATAATTAATGGATGATAATAAATAATAATTGTCAATTGATAATACAGCTGATATGTAGATACAGTAAAGAATAAAGATAAGAATATCTTAATCATCATTTTATATTTCAGTGTGGTTATAAGTTATAAACTTATAACTGATATAATTATTAATTGTACCACGGTTATTACTTATTAATTTATATTTATAATTTATATTATTTTAACAAAAAAGACATTTGTGACAATTTTTATATTAATTACTAAGTATCATTTAGTTCATCTTTATTCTGTATTAAATATTAATTATTAATAAACTACATTAATATTAATATTTATTATTTATTATTTTATAATAACAAAAAAGACATTTGTGATAATTTTTTATATTAATAAAATTATATATATTTTTGTCATAACTTATAATTCAAAAAAAGAAATTTGTATTGTTTTTAATTTTATTCTAAATTTAAGGAAATTTAGTATGTCTTAGGCGTTAATTAGTTTTATACGTTTTATACGTGGGGTATAATACGTGTAACGTATAAAACGTTTTATACACATATATTACCAACCCTGCAGCTTGTCTATCTAAAGAGTGCAACTTTGTCATACATCCAATTGACAGCGTGAGGTCTAATTTATCCCACCATGCGGACGGTGCCGCCACTGGTCTTGCGTGAACTACGATGTATTTTGGTCACCGCCTAGTTGCGCTCTCTTGCTGGCCAGACTATAGTATGACTGTTAAGAGTATTTGTAAATGTTTGTGACTCACTTAAGAATATTATAAAAAACCAACCAGATAACATACATTTTACTTTTACGTTTTGTAATAGGTCAATGCACTCTAGTATAAAGCTAACCACACAATATTGAAATGACTGAACACAAATGACCATGTTGTCTATATGTAAGACAGAGAGTAAAGATAATATATTATGCTGAAGTGACGGGCTCTTAAAATTTGTTTTTAATAAAAATATAATTTTTATTGCAGGCAAATGAATCTTTAAGATTAAAATATCGTTATGTGGATTTGAGATATCCTGAGATGCAATATAATTTGCGCCTAAGATCAAAGTTGTTGATGAAAATGAGAGAGTTTTTGATTTATCACCGAGAGTTTGTTGAAGTCGAAACTCCTACATTATTCAAAAAGACTCATGGTGTAATTATTGTTTAAGTAATTTACTTACATTTATTTTAATAAGTCAATTGTTATTTTTAGGGTGCACAAGAGTTCATTGTACCAACTCACGAAAAAGGAAAATGTTATTCGTTGGTACAAAGCCCTCAGCAATTAAAACAAATGTTGATGGTCGGTTCCATGGATAGATATTTTCAAGTAGCAAAATGCTACCGGGATGAAGGTGCCAAATCTGACAGACAGCCAGAATTTACCCAAGTAAACATAAGTCAATAAATTAATAATTATATATTGTTTGCATTATAACTTATAAGTAAGGCAGAATACTTCTAGCATTTGCATATTTGTTTTGCACAGTCTTAGAAACTAACGATCAGATAGAAATATATTTGTTCCATTAACTCTTTGCTTAAGCCAACTCTATAATTTCATGTTGCAATATTTTGTATATAACGTATTTTTTGCCTTTTGAGACTTATTTAGTTTACCTATATAATTAATTTGTATTGTTTTTGAAGTGTATTTATTTTGTTAGGCTATTTATACACTTTTCGATAAATTTAAATAAAGTTTACCAAAGGATAAACAGTTCTTATACCATTTGATTATTTAAAATCCTCCACAAACTGTTGTGATGGCTGCATGTTGATTAAATATTTGAGTGTATACTCTTACCGACTTGAGTATTGTCAGTTTCTTATGTAACGTAACTATAATTTTAGAAGCTATTATTTAATATTTAATTTAAAAAATTTTGAATTTTGCTTATTAGCTTATTAGCTGATTAGCTTAAGCTAGAATATATTTTTAATGTATGTTGTAGGGCTATACGTTCTCTGCCCTAGTTATAAGTTATAAACTTATGTATTAACATATTCTTTCAGCTGGATATTGAAATGTCATTTACCAACCAAGATGGAGTTATGTTACTCATTGAAGAATTATTATCATTTGTTTGGCCATCGGAATTGGGTAAAATCAAAATACCATTTCCTCGATTATCGTATGAGGAAGCAATGATCACATATGGTAGTGATAAACCAGATATTGGGCGTAGTACAAAAGTAATATTTCAATAAAACTAACATATTTACTTCATTATTTTCTTTAAAAATATTCTGCTATCTCCCAAAAAGTTCATGTATTCAAAAAATTATCTGTTCAAAAGGTTATTTGTTAGAAACTTAGAAATCATTTTTTTGCTCCTATACCTTATTAGATCAGCATCAGCTCCACGAGAATGATGATTTTCAGAAAAAAATGCAATTTTTGTCATTATGATGTACATTGTTTTACACAAGTCCATTAAAAAAACATGTTGTAAATAATGGGGTTACAAAAAAAAAATTTTAATTCAGTGATTTTACATGTAATAAATAATTATTAAAACAAGATAAAAATATTATTATGATTTTATAGATAAAAAAAAAACCACTAACATAATTATTATTTATTATTTATAAATTATAAGTTACTAGCTGACCCTGTGCACTTTGTTGCCCGTTCAAAATGCCAACTCTTGTATGATTCAAACTTTGTTCAATTTGTTATTTAATATTTGATGTAACAATAATCAAAGCTTAAAAATGTTCAACTATTCTGTTATAAATTGTAACCAATTTTTTGTAAAATTTTCGATTTCCATCGGCCATTGTGAATCTCATAATGATTGTGCAAGGATCATTTTAATATGTGAAACCTGTGAAATTCTTTCTATGATGGTACGAAGTTACTGTGAAAACTTTAAGTTTACCTATCATAGTTTAGGCTCTACATTGATCAGCTGTGAATCAGTCAGAACACGTTCGATTATATAATATTAATCTCGCCTTGTCTTTTCTGTGCCAAATATTGTAAGCTCACACCAACTCGCCTGTGAATAATCACATAAGCGAGCAGTATAAGCAAACTCCGCAAGGTACATATTATGTAAGTGTATAATTTCTGACTATAATGTTTCAAATTTTTTTTTCAAACGGGCTTTGTGCACTGCATTCTTGAGCAGCAACCAATATTTCTTAATTTTCCTCATGCTATTGAGAGGCTCGCGTTTTCTCTTTTTTCCCTACTTGCGGCGTCGAACAATCGATACTTTTTGTGTGCAAGGCATATTACATTGTTTTAATTTAAAGTTTGTTAACAGTATTGTTGTAATGGTTTCTGTTACATTACAAATCTTATCATACACATGTATGATGTATAAGATTTTTTTGACCGATTTTGTTTGTAATAGAAACCTTTCTTCTTGGGGTGCCTAAAGCCACAACAGTTTTATGGCAATCGGGTGAATAGAGTAGGAATGCATAAAGGATAAACAAACAGACTTATTATAATAGCTTTATATATGTATATATATAACTATGGTTTAAATTATGGATTCTTCAGTATAAAATATACTAAAAAATACTCACTATAATACACCAAAAACCGCACTGAACCAACTAAACTATTATTACCTAAAAATAGCATTGAATATAATAAGTAATAACATTAACACTGGGAGGCGCAAAGATAAAATGTATAAATTTGTTTCAAGCCCTGTAAAAGTGATAACCAAAAATGTATATTTTCCTCTTATTGCATTTATGCTTTCACTAATTTAGAGAACACTTTTATTTTACCATTACCACTCCATTTATTCCTAATAAAAATTCAACCTTTATAATCAAACAAAACAAATTACAATTTTAGATTTTAGCCTTTTTTTATGACAATATAATGAAATACATAATATATATAAATATGTATAGAACTGTAAAAGATATTATAAGAAAGATACGGGTTATCAATAATATAATTTCTCAACAAATCCAAGAAAATAAAAAAATAAATTTTTTTGTTGTTATAACCTTTAAAGACGGCGCCCTCTGAGGACTCAGAATTTTTAGCCCCGTCCCCCCTAAATATGCCGCTGGTTAAACCTCATATTGCCATTGAGTGTAACCTATAATACTATTGCCCAATTATATTTTGATTTTAATAAATATCTAATCAATACTTATTGAGTACATGCATTAATGTATTAATCAAGAAATCACTAAAATAAATTGTGTCTGTTATTGTTATTGTTGCCAACACTGTTATCTATTGGCAAATATTCCAATACTAAGTTTAACTCTTAATTTGCATGCAAATAAACCAATAAATATTGCATTACATTGTTAGCAGTCACTCATAATGTTGATTGATGCATACAATGACCCAAAAGTTTTGTTTCATTACATTTTTTGAAACATATTTTATCCTTATAAAACAAAAAATACAAATAATAATTTATGGTTACAATTGTAACTATTGTACATAAATTTATATGCTCATAAATTAAATGTGCATTCAATTATAATTTACAGATTTCAAACTGGACAAAGTACATACCAAATGCATCAAATGAAGTTTTTGCACTTGTTTTAAAAAATGCTGAAGACAAACTGACAAAGAAACAAATAAATGATTTAAAAACATTAATATCCACTAATTACCCAGATGTTAAATTCAGTCTTTTAAATATCAGATCAATCGAGACTTTCAAAGAAAATCTTAAAAAAATAATTAATGGGATTGACGTAGCAGCTGTGTTGGCTGCTGATAATATATCTGAACATGATTTAGTAGGGATTGCTAGTGGTTCAAAATATAAAGCTGTAAGTTATTAATTTTAAACTACTGGGTTGAATTTTCAACATATTTTTATAATTAATCTAAAAATTACAGCTATCAGTACTGGGTAAAATTAACGAACATTTCAAAGTAGATAATTCAAGTGATGTCCGTTGGCGTTTTGTTTGGATAGTCAATTTTCCTTTATTTGAAATGGATTCTAATCAAATTCAATCGGTTCATCACCCATTCACACAACCACAAACAGAAATTACTTCTGATAACTTATTAGAGGTAAATTAAATTTTTTAAACATACATTTTTATAGCAATATTATTTCAAATTGTTTTCATAGGTTAAAGGATTTCATTACGATTTGGTATTGAATGGCAGTGAGGTAGGAGGAGGTTCAATTCGTATACACGATGCCGATCTGCAAACAAAAGTTATTGGATCCATTTTAAATATACCTATCGAGACTATGTCTCATCTAGTCGAAGCATTGAAGTCTGGTTGTCCTCCACATGGTGGAATAGCTTTAGGTAAAAACTATTCCAAATTAACCACTATTAATTGGTCAATAAATTGAATATTCTGAAAATATTTTCATGTTTTTTAGGCGTTGATAGATTACTATCAATTTTGTGTAACACAAATAGCATTCGTGATGTTATTGCTTTTCCTAAGACTTTTGAAGGAAAAGACCTGTTGTCTGGAGCCCCGACCGAAATCACTACTGAAGATATGAAAAGATATCATTTAAAAATTGACAATATAGAAAAATCATAATATTAATAATAAACATAAGTATATTGATTGACTGATTGAAATTGAATTCTTTAGAATTGATTATTTTGCTCACATTTATGTAACTGACATTATTTCACCATGTATCACACACATCTACATTTACGCTCTCATAGTGTTTGAAATCAGTTATAACATTTTCTTGAACAGTCAGTTGTTCGATGCATCCTCGAAAATTGCTTTTAAATAACTCTTGTCTATCATTTAAGAAGAATTTCTCTTCTGGAACTCCTCCTGTAAAAATATATTTTGTAAGAAAACATGCAACAATATTTTTAGATTTTCTTATTACCTAGATAAATTATGTTATCATTCAAATTGAACGAATCTATATTGTGGTGATATGGATCTGATATCCAATCATCTAATTCTAATGTTATATCTGATTTTGTGACATTCAACCTCACCGTATGCCATTCACTATTGGTTATGTTAGATTTCGGTGCTGTCAGTTTATTGGCTCTTTTATAATTCTGTGCCCATGTCACTGTCAATGATCCATTAGTTATTCCTAAACCCATGTACCACTCTTCCTTTAAATATTAAAAATATACATTTAATACAATATTAGTTACTAAACAGTACCTATATTTTGTAGATTTTAGGTAAAGATAATATAGTGGGTACCTGTGATGTCCAAATTAGCAATCCGTTGTCATATACCGTTGAAAAGTTTAAACTTATGAATTGTGTTTCGTTATCCACAGTCACTTCGTCATTACCTTCTCTTTTAGTAAGGGAAGACAGTTTGCTAAGAACTAAATACCCATGTCCTTTGAATAGTGGTGGACCAGTTGGAAGCTCTAAAAAAGAATCACAATATTTTTTTTATATTTAGTTAATTATTACTACATAAACAATAAATTGTATCACTTTAAGGTACTTGAAATACTATTGAAGTATTTAAATACAGTGAAACCTTGATAAGTCGAAAACTTTAATAAGTTGAAATAAATTTCCTTCCTTTGCTGAATCCAACCCAAGATAACATAACCTTAGTAAGTCGAAAAAATTTAATTTTCCTTGAATTTCGACTAATAGAGGCTCCACTTTACTTTTAAATAGTGTTATCTATTTGTAACTTTATTCTCAAAACTTTTCGAATGTTTAAGCAAATAGTTTTATCAAATACTTAATGACCTCTAAATTTAAATATGTAAACCTATAAATTGGTTAGGTAATTAAACATATTTTCAATTATTTAAATACAGATTTTATTCAAACATTGTGCTGTCATTTATCTAAATTGTTTTATTTTAGATACAATAACATTTTATATCAATAATCCATATGATTAAGATAATTTTTTTTTTAATAATAATACATTTATTTATTTGCCAAAAAAATATTACAAATAATATAAGGAGAATAAAATTTAAATTCATTGAATGGTCTATCTCACCACTGAGGATAACCTCTTATCGATGAAGATAGAGTACTAATAAACATTACATATAAACAGTACATAATATGAACATTTATACATTTATACATTTATATAAAAATTATTGAGAAACAAAATTATAAACAAATCCATACATTCTTTTTTAAAGAACTTAATTTATTATATTTTGTATAATTATTTTTGTTTTTGGTATTTGATTATTATATTTATATTTTGATTTTATTTTGTGGGTAAGTACAGAATCTTGAATTATGTATAAAAACTTAAATTTACTGACTGAGTTAGTCTAATACTCTAGCAGTTAGATACGGAGTCTAACTCTAAAAGGTGCTCTAGCGAGTATTTATAATTTAAATATCCATTTTTGTCAAAATGTGAACTTCAAATGTTTTTAAAAAAAATTGTTAAGTGCCTACAATTAATAATTAATTCCAAAAAAAACTAGTTATGAAAAATAATTTTTAACATTTTTCAAGTTAAAAATAAAATTTAATACATCTTAAGGGGGCTGCAGGGCACGTATTTTTGATGAGTTTTAAACCAATAAGCGGGGGTAAATTACACATACTCAGGAATGTCCGATTTAAATTTTTTATACATGTTTGAATTCATTGATCTAGGCTTCTTAGGAAGTCGATTTTCAATTTAAAATGACTTTAAACTAACCATTTTTTTTTAGAAATCCCATGAAATAATTGCATTACATTTGTATTTATTTTGGGCACATCTGATTTTAAATAAAAAAAAGTGATTCCTAAGAAGCATTGTTTAGAAGTTTATAAATTCAACCATTTTTTCGAAATTACAATCGAACTTCGGGAAGTATGAATAAAATACTACCGCTTTTAGTAGTTGTATAGTCTTGCAAACAAGAATATATTTCATTTTTCGCTATGTATTAACATACATATTATGCGTGCGCGTGTGAGAGTTGCTTCCGGCACGGTTACCCGACTCGACGTGCAGCGATTCTCGGAAACGATAACAGATTACGCACACTAATGTTCATTTACTACTCACACATAGATACAGTATTAATTTATATGTCACATCAATTGCCTAAATAGTACTCCTTAAAATATGCTATGTTGCAGCCCCCTGAACCATATTATATAGACCAAATAAAAAAAAAAATTATTGTTGAGCATTGAACCACCCAAATTAAACTATAAATGTATTTTATTTTGTATTACTCGCTAGTATTGGTAGTAGGTAACTTATAGGCACTTTAAAACGTTCCTAGACGTTATAGTAACGTTATAGTAAGAAAATGTGTTGCAATATCGTTTCGGAACATACCTTTTGTACAGAACGGACCGTCCCAGCCTGGAGGGCATTTGCACACGAACGTCGTATTGCCGCTTTCACTTACACAGTGGCCTTTATTCTGGCACTTGAATTCAGTGCAAGGCGCTTGCTTGTTACACGAGTCTCCGGTGAACTCCTTGGTGATCAAACAGATATTTAAACAATTACATTTATGACAAAATCGAGAACGAGTAGGTATAATATGACGGAAAAATAAAAACGAGAACGCACCTGAAGGCAATGGCAGTGTGGTTTCATGTCCATGTCCAACCAACAGCTTCCGCCATGATGGCACAAGTCACCGCCGCACGGTGTCCCGTCGCAATCAGCAATGTTCCTGCCAGCGGTGATCGACGAATAGTTGAGTGTTATCGTCTCGTAGTCGATCGACAGTCTGCGTATGCATCCGGAAAACGGAACCGGAAGTCCAGCCGTGGAGCCGAGTGGCATGCGGGACAGATCTGGTAAACCTCCTAAACCGACGTGGAAAGCGATTATTACATGTGCGTTTTGAGGGACCTATAAGTATAATATAATTTATGCGTGTCAACGACGACGTCTGATCAAACTGAGTGACGGTATGGCTCATCGACCATGTGTTGTGGGCAGGGCCGTTCTTGAAGGGTCGAGGAGGCACCGATAACGGAGGGCCTAGTTATTCAGTAACTTATGGGATAATTTACTTTATTATCAAGTTAAGTTAATTTTATTTCTAAGCCACATTAAAAATATATTACATTTTGTGAACCTACCTACCGATTTAAATAAATTAACAAGCTATTTCTCCCCGAATTAGTGTTTGGGTATCAGGTCCAGGTGTGTAGGTATTAAAATAATTTTATTAAGTTGGATACACATAGTAAATAGAAAATAGCCGCCACTGTAGAGCTTTACTTTTTCAGTGTGATTCAATGACTATATTATTTTTTCTGCTTTTACGTAATTTGGGCAATCCTTCTGAAGTTTGTTGATTTTAATCAATTGATAAGAAAATCAAAACTAAGTGGATGTTTTAAAAATACACTTATAAATACAACTGTATGTTATAGTCTTTGCAATAATTTTCCAACCAGGCCACACAAATCCTAAGAACGGCCCTGTATATTCACGGGTTCAATACATACCGAAGTATATGAGATTATCAAAGTTCGAAATTCCCTCAGACGGCTGCAGGACGGCGTAGTTGACCATCCCGTCGACCCACAGGTACAGCTTACGGCGATACCGCCCCACTCTTACGCTATGCCATTCCGACAGCGTCAACACTCGGCCGCTGCGGACCACCAGCACGTCGTCTTGACGTCGCGTTTCGCCAACTGGAGAAATACAGGGAAGGAAATCAGTAAAACCGCAGTGACTGCAATGTTTTTCAAGTAAGGTGAGGACCGCCCATCAAACTCTTGCAAACGGTAGCCCTCCCCCCTCCTGAGTAAACGTAAGTAATAATCTCGGTGAAAAATTATAAGAACAGATGTCGACAGACAAAAAAAAGTCGTTAGTTTCTGAGGCTGCATCTGAGATGGGTCCCAAAAATAAAATGTCTATACTATAGTTGGGTCTCAGATTTTTTCGGTAAGTACTTGGTACAATAAACTAACGTTTTCCTTCCCAAATAAACAGACTTAGGACTGACTAAGATCAATTTTTGAACACATGTATGATTTTTTTCCCAATAAAAATATGAATTATTAGGATTTTACAAAATATAATATGAAATGTAATACAATATTAATATTATACAATACAATCAATAACATATTAAAAATGTTAAAAACCAAAAATTAAAAATACAAATTTTACAATATAAAATACGATTTAAAAATGTCTCTTTTGTGTTGGTACAAATGTATAGGTACCTAACTGTATAGTGTATAAGACATTAATTTTACAAAATATAATCAATTCTACATATTATATTTATACGTGACACGAAATGAAATATTTAGATTATATATGAATAATATTGAAGGAACAATTGAATGAATTATTAATAATTACACAAAAGTGATATTTTTTTGTATTTTATATTTGTATTACTTCCCTAAAATAATCCGTGACTCAACTGGTTTACTACCTACCTGTGATTTACCCCTAGTCCCAGTGTTCGGGATCAAACTGGGACGTGTCGGTTTCTGAATAATTCAGCCCATAAAAGTAATTTTTGTTTCAAAATCCAAGAATAGTATACACATTTTCAATACTCTATGGATTCTAGTATTCTACTTAATGAATTTTTTAAGTAAGGTTTTCTGCAACTAAATGGAACATGGTAATGTTATGAAATGTCCATTCAACACACAATAAATTAAATTGTACCTATGTTTACATACCAAAATAATTATAATTTATAAACTTATACAATACATTTATAATAAACCTTCATAAAAAATTGAATAGATTAATTAAAATTTGTATCACAATATAACAGCAATTTTATCACACAAATTCACACAGCAGAAAGAAATCCACTTATCCACTTTTTTAAATAATATTTAAATGTATATTTGATTTATTTTATGATTTTTATTTTATTTGTATTTTTACTATAATTATAGCCCACGGAAATTATAAAGACATTGATTTTTATTATATATAATTTACTTTTTAAAATTAAATTTAGTATTACTAAAATTGACGAGATTAGACTTTACATACTCCCATCAGATAGTACTGAAGTAGACCCCGGAGAATTTACTACCTGGAGAGACGGAGAGTTACATGTCATTAAAATTTGGAGAGCTTACAATCGCCCGTCATGAAACACTTAGAAAAGGTATAATAATAAATATATATTTCTTAAACAGATTATATTATCTAAAATTGATACCAAAAAAATATAAATCGATCTTTAATTTGGCACTCGGAGAAACATTGACAACTTTAGCACCTTAGGATTGCACTGTTTACCATCACCACTACCAACAGAACTAATCCCCACCCACAATCCCCACCACAATTAGAATATCCTTGAGACCATGACTATTATACCATAGTCCATAGTACCGCTTTAAGTGTACCTACTTTCATGTAAACAACAACATAGATGGGGGTACCGGTAGATCATTTTACATAAATTAATTTATAATTCTTCCAAACAATGATTAGCAACTTGGCATATTGTCATATAGTCATATATATTGCCAATATGGGTACCCAGGTGCTATATTTAAAATATTTAGGTATACACTTACCAATTGCCAGTGATGTAGTCCTAAAAAAATGTATAGATACACGCCTTAATCATTGTACAAAATAACTTGGGAGGGGGGGCTGATCCTAACTGCATACCACGATTTTCGTTTAGGATAGGTACATGCATAAATAGAAGGTGTGTACCCGCGTGCACTCTACCCTCCACTCCACCCCTGCCAATTGCAAATATAGAGACATTAATAGTTTTTAAAGAAGTTTCTGAAACATCATTGTTAAATGCCTATCTTATAGGTAATTAACAGAAAATTATATTATAGCCGTGTATATTATTATGTTTCCGTTATCGAGCCAGAAGAATGAAACAGGAAACCTATTCAGTTTAAGTACATTAGAGAAATACTACTGCGTTGAACGCTGTGAAATACACTCGTTCATTTATTCTAAAATTTCATTTTAACGAGGACGGACCTTTCTGTGAGTATATATTAGATTGGTGAAAAAACGTGCAATTTTGTTTTTCTTAAATAAACACACAATTTCATACTAATCAAATTAATTTTGTTTTGCAGCTTCTTAAATCATAATGAATTCTGCCGGGCGTGACCCTAATTATTATACAAAGCGTCAGAAAAATAACGAGGCGGCCCGAATAAGTCGAATGAAAAAAAGAGACAAGGAAATTGAAGCTGAAAGCGATAGGAAAAAACTGGAAGCAGTATATATCAAACTTCACAAGGAATTACGACAGATGTATGAAAAGAGACTAGAAAGGTAAGTAAAAAATTCTTTAGTAGGTACCTATATTATATCCCTAGACTCTACTTAATATTATAATATATTATATATTCATATAAAAAAAACTTATTCCTAGAAGGGTATTTAGGGATTCTAGTTTAGTTTGATTTAGTTAATATTATATTGATATTTAATTCAAATTCAGAATCGTATTCATAATTTAGTTTATAATATTCTGTGAAAAGTTTATGAAAAAATTGTTTTCTTTTTAAAATGTGCCCATATTATTGTATATTTGTTTGAAAATCAGGGTTTTGCACCCGAATCATATTTTATTCGGGTTTCGGGTTTTTTGTGCTGGATATATTCGGGTGTTCAAATACAGAAATAAAAATTTTAAACAAACGTTCGGGTTTTTCTTATTCGGGGTTCAGTAATATAGAAAAAACACAACTTTTGAAAAATTGTCTGAAAAAAAATTTAAAAAAAATGTATTATGTTATTTATAATAAAATATAAATTCCTAACACAAATATGCAACATTTATTTTAGACCAAACTCGGTTTATTATTGTACAGTAGTTAAATTTTTTAAGAAACTTCAAGAACTAAGATAATGGGAAATTAATTATGTATATATTTATTGACCACTTGCCAAGACGACGGATATAAGTTAACTAAAATATAAAACTGAAATAGGGGCGTTGAGCTGTAGTGAAATAAAATAAAATATAAATTATGATTTTGCGATTTCCGGAAAACTGGTAAATATAGCCACGAATAAAATTACGATATTCATTACCAAATTATAAGAATACTGCTTGGAAAATTGGTTGGCAAATAATACTACATAGGTATTAACTATTAATTATAGGTATTAATACTTATTAGTTATTAGTATTTGGTATTTTGGTCACAACTTTTAATATATACCTACGTTGTTCAGTACTTCAGTTTTGTGGAGACCATGACAAGATTTTATATTGCTATTGGCTATATTAGGGTTTATTTTATATACTAGTAAAGTAATAAGTTTTATATATATATATTAGACATAAGAAATAATGTAGTTATTATAAAATGTATTAACCTGCTAGTTAATGTATTCAGGGTATTTTCAAAAACATTAATTTTTCAATGACGTTAAATTAAAAAAGTTATCAATATTTTTTTTTTTTATTTGATTGGTAAACTATTTTATATTAAAATGGAAACGTTCCCTAATTCTCAATTTTTGATTAAAAAATGTTCTGTTGAACAAGCAATCTTTTTTTGATTATGATTTTATTACTCTCAGGTATTTTTTATTTCATGATTTCATGATATTCATATATCTGACATTCTAAATCCCATTTTGTAAAATAGTCAATGCGCTATCATTATTTAGGTAACATACCATATTTCATAAGCAAGGCCATATATGATGGGTCCGTACCCCCCCCCCCCCCCCCATCGCCGCTCAACAATCCAAATTTCATCAATGTTTTACAAATTTTTTTAATTATTATTTATTTTTAATACAAACATAAATATTTTCAGTCATAAATGGCTACAATTCCAATTAAATTGATCAGAGTTATGTATGACATTAAACATTATTATAGCGTCTGATAATTGATTTTTTTTAATTTTTTTTTTCTATTAATTTTTGTATTTGCCTCAAATATTTTTTTTTCATTATTATTTCTTTTTTCAAAAAAATAATGTTTCACTAAGCAGGTTCAAGTGGGGGCCAATGATGTCTTATACTTAACTTAATTATAATTATAGATTCTATAATATATTAAATTATTCTATACGTAGAACAGACAGTTTTTACTAAATAAATATAAATCGTTGCAAGTAGACGAAAATAATATATTGTTATTGATAGACGACGACCACTATCGTTCGTCGATTCATGTCGTTCGGCGATAATTTACAAACACAATATTAAATTTGTGTAAATTAATAATATACTGTCGTCAGTCAGATTGTTTTGTTACTTTAAATTTGTAAAATCAACCTATTTTTCTAAACTTTCAAATGTACGTTACATACAAATACAGGTTGATTCACAAAATATGCTCAACCCCAAACCCCCACAATTTTTTTTTTTAAGGGGCCTGGTCGCGATTTTTCAAATTTTCCGCAATTCTATAAAATTTGAAAATTAAATTTTATATTTTAGTTGCCACCTCAATTATAAGACTTTTCCACTAATCTACTACCCAATACCTATTTAGGGGGGGTTGATAGGGTGTATTATATCGGTCAAAACACAGTTTACAGGAAAAACTCTCACACCTCGTAGATTGGTCCGATTTCGGTAATTTTTTTTTTGTTAGATAGAGGAATATTTTTTACAGGGCGCATTGGACTTCGATTTTTGATTACGTCGCTAAAAACAAAAAATAATACAAAAACTAAAAAGTTGTAAAAATTGATTAAATTCAAACTTGTAACATAAGACTTAGGAAAATAATTTTGAAAATCCAAGTCCAATGCGCCCTGTAAGAAGTCTTCCTCTATCTAACAAAAAAAAAAATTACGGAAATCGGACCAATCTACGAGGCGTGAGAGTTTTTCCTGTAAGGCATGTTTTTGAGCAAAAAAACAGGTCGCGTGCAGGCCCCTTAATGAATTTATTAAAATTCTGATTTTTTGGAATTATTACATATATTGACTCAAAGACAATTTTTTTCAAATTTTAAATGTGTTGTACTTCTTAAGGTGTCGATACAAACTTATATTTTTTATGATTATGAAAAATCCCCTTTTTTACGGTAAATTATTAGTGGATAATTGTTTTAAAAATGTTCATGTACTAACCTAATTCAAAATCCAAACGCGTAGTTTCTCAGTTATTAAAATGTTTAGAATAAGGATAATAGTAATTAAAAATGGTTTTTCAAAAAAATAAAATATAATATTATGTAATATTGAATCTAGTATTCTAGTACTATTTTATTATATTATGTAATTTTGTAATTTTTACAAATTATTAATGTTGATTAATCACTAAAATTTTTAAAGCTCTCTTACAAACCCATTATTATGGACCCTTGGAACACATATATTAAATAACTAAACACTGCTCTTTACCTAATCTCGATTCTGAGACGTCAAGATTTTCAGAAAATGTATTCACGATACAATTTACAGTAGACAAGGAGATACTCATTCGAAAAAGTGAAGTGAAAATTTTGTGTTTTTCCTTAATAATATGTTATAATCTGTGTTTTCTTAAATAATATTTCTTATTACATTTTAAGTTAAAACTAAATGTCACTCAGTCGACAAAAATTAACGGATTACAGCAATGGGGCTCTCACGAAAGTTAAAACTTAGAACGACTTACTTTCGGTTCAATCCTATTTAAATGTCATAAATTATTTTTGCCGTTTGTAATATTCTGTCATGTTGGGCGTATAAGGCAACATATTGCAAATATTAAAGGGATAAATGAGAATTTGTTACTTATTTTGTCCATGGTAAATTGTAGTTGTTAATAACCTTACACTTTGTGCAGGTTACTAAATTATTTAATGAGTAGGTACTCTTGGAAATACTCCTTCCATTATTGCAATTTGTATGGTACACACAACAAACTGAATACTGAAAATTTAAATGGTGAAAAAATTAAACGAAAGAACTATTGAAATTTTAGTGACAGTTATTGATTGTTGATTAGGTAATTAAATGCTAAGTATACTGTACATAATTGAGATTCTTAATCTATAATATTATTAAAATAATGAAATATAATCATATTAATATAATATCAATATTGTCTATTTAGCGATTTCATGTTGCAATACCATCATTACCTACCTACTTAATTAATTCCGATATTTTTTTTCAGAGTCCTACATCATCCCCGGACAAGTTAAGACCACAAAGATATCATTGGTTGTATTCAAAACAACATTTAGGTGTAGAAAATATGTTTAGTATGTTTTATAGTAAATGCCAATGTTGTTTTTTTTTTTATTATTTCTCAATTAATTTAGAATACGTTCAAAATGTAATAATTTTTATTTTCTTATATAATTAAAAGTTTACACAATTATTGAAAAGTTTTCGCAATAACAAGCACCAAAAATTGTATTATTTTTAAATTAAATATATAATTTTAACCGAAGTATTTTTTTTTTCATTTGTAGTCTATAATTGCCTCTCTAATTATTATTTTTTCGTACATTTGAGGAAAAATTGGTTTTGCGTAATAATAATCGTTTTTGTTTTAGGTACTCGATTATTTTTAAGAGTATAATATAGGTACTGAAAATTATTTTCTTTTGACCTAGGGTGGTACAGTTACCCCCCTCAATTCACAAAGAAATATGATATCATTTTTCATTAATTATTAAAAATCAGCATCGTAAAAATGTTATTAATTTGAATGTCCACTCCGTACACCGATTCTGGATCCACCCTTGCTTTTATCTTCCTAAAGGAAATAATACATCTAATTAGGTATATAAAACCACCAACTGTTCTTGCTGCTCATAAAGATGACATCAGGAAAAATAATACATATCGTTGTAAAAGGTAAAACCGATATGCATATAGGCAGGGCTTGAAACCGATATTTGATACCGATTTTGAATACCGGTTATAACCGTTAAAAACCGAAGTCGATACCGAAACCGAAAACAAAATCGAAAAAAACCAATACCAGTAATCAAAACCGAAATCGAAATCGGGAAATATATTTTCGGTTTCAAGCCCTGCATATAGGTAAATTCATCGTTCCGTTCAGAATCTAATAAATAAATAAACAATTTATTTGTTTGAATATAAGCTGTGAAAAAATTAACAAAAACTATTTAATAATAATTAAATAACCGCAATTTATGAGTTATGAAACTTACTTAAATGTTTTTTACTAGCTATAAGTTTTGAAATTTTCTAACTAACTATACCTATCAAATGCCTAAATAAATAGCTTAAAATAAGCCAACAATTTATAAACATTTTATTTAGTACAAAAAATTATAATTTAAGCAAAACTAGAACATTTTAAGTTTTTACGATTACTATTTTTGGAATAGTATAAACATTTATATAATATAGACTTACTCTGATTTATTTTTTTTTTGATTTCATTAAAAAAACCTTATAAAAATATTGCATTAGATTTTCAAACCTTAAGAATTAAAATAAAATTGTACAAATATCCGCTCTGCTGTTTAGTATAGGTATCCGGAGTTTACTCGATTGAGTATGTTACTGTAATAGATGTGTTAAATTTGAATGATTTGAACGATAAATCATTGCATACGATTCGAGACGGTGCAGCCTTATTACTAATTAATAGTACTTATTTAATAGTACGTGGTAGGTACCTATAGTATAATAATATAAAATTTATTTTATTATTAGCAAAGATACATTAGGTTGAATTAGTTTTTGCCTAAAACATAATCGTATTTTTCATATCATTAATCATTATTACCTATATATTTATATCTTATATTATTGTTAATGAGTCAACTATTGCTCTGAGTCAACACTGAATTATCGTAGTAAGTGTAGAACGTTGGTAAAAGATTCGTGGTATAAATAGACAAAACTGCTTAAATATATAAATATAATATCTAAATATCATTTAAATTATTTAATATCTAGAAAATACTATTGTTAATATTTGGTGTAAATGTCAAGTCTCTATGTCAAATCTTTATACATTTTAAACTACAACAAAAAAACAAAAAGGTATTACTAGGTAATCAAAGTGAACTTTCAGGTAGGTACACTTTTTAGTTTTAGACATGTTCCACACATGTTCCACACAAGATCTGTTTTTCGATTAATAAAATAATATTTGGAACGGTGGAATAAGATTATTTTGAATTAAGTTTTCCGTCAAACGATTAGCGACATGTATCTATCGTTCTGAAGTAGATGAAAATTCAGCACACATTTTAATGGAAAATCACAATCTTCAGATCGTAATAATATTATACCTATTTTCATGTATATGAGAACAAATTCGAAAAGTTTCTGATGGTAAGTCATTTTTATGTAGGGAACCAATTCGTACACTTTATTTTGAAATCGGAACTAATTCCGGATTTTCCGCCCATCAGCACCAAAATAAAAAAGGTTCTCTGCTGTACAGTAGGTTAAAAGTGGGTCACTGTATAATGGATCTTACTAAATTTGAATTCAATGATATAATATCATTGTATAAGAAAAACGATTCTGAGCGGAGACGGTATGTCAGTCTAGGTATAAGACATAAGAAATACTTATCAGTTATCTATGGTATTAAAAAAGAAATTGACCCATAATAGATACCTATAATAAATTCCAAATTAATCATATCACAATATCCATTAGGTACTTATAAGTTATAACGCGTTATACATCAAGAATCGTTTCACTCAGAATCCAAAATTTATAAAATGTAGGTACAACTTGTATGGATATTTTTTTTTTTTGATAAAAGTAGACAAACTTATGAGGAATCTTGTATTACATTTTAAAATCTTAGATTTAAAAAGAAAATTTTTTATGAATTCTCAACTCAAAATATTTTGCTAATTTTCATGATTTTTCCGTATTTTGTCAAGATTTGAACTTTAAATGCTTATAAACGTGACTAAGGATTTTTAATATTTTTCAAATGTCATTGTAAGGAGCCAAAGTAGGAGCCTTGTATTAAGTTTTCAAAATTTTTTACCCAACAAATAAAGTTTTAACGACATTCATAGAAGAAAAGACTAATAAAATTGGAAACAGAAAATGTTCCAAAACAGTTCAAAATAAATTAAAATATTTTAAAAATTTTATCGTGTATAGAAAATAATGTAAATATAAACTACCAGTGAAAATTTCATGTATATTCGTTCACTTGTTTTAGAGTTACACCAAAAACCAAAATCGAATTTGTGGAAAACCGATTTTGCGTAAAAATTCCCGTTTTTTTTTCGAAAATAATTATCTACAATAATTTAATTAAAACTATAAAAAACACAAATTTCTTATAGCAATAAATAACTCAAAAAGAATCAAAATATTTTATCATATATGGAAAGTGGTCCTTTTTACATTTGGTGAAAATTTAAAATACCTACGGTTATTAGTTTTTGAGTTACACACTTACACCTAAAAAATGTATTAACCTGACCATTAATGCTTTATGCTATGATAATATACTGGATTTTTAATTAATATACCCTACATTTAATAAGTAACGTTTATAGTTTAATAACCAATTGTATATTGCTAAACGTTAATGCTAATATGCTATATTAATTATATATAATTATATATTTGGGTACATATATAGCTACATACCTACATACATTTTTATATAGGTTAAAAAACTATATTATATATGGGTGTGTAACATATATACATATAATTGTCGTTGTGTTTGGGATTTTGTGTTATGATTAATGTGTGGGTATCTATATGCATTTTTATATAATGTCGGTATAACTGTATGTACCTATATACCTATACTACTATCAGTGTTGTAAAGTATTTGAGTAAAAGTATTCAAATACTATTATATATACTATAATATATTCCTTATTGAATTATTTTTTCAAATTTTTTTTATTTTGAAGCATTTCAATGGTTTTTAAATACGTTTTTTAGATTCTGAGCAGATCGATGCATTTATTGATTTTACATTTTTACAATGATGTGTGTTTTTGTTTATATTATTTATTTTTATTTTTTTTTGTGTCTGTCGTCATCTATTAGTATAATTTCGCTTTGATTTTCTTCAACAGTATCTTTTCTGATTGGAAAGTGAATATAGTTGGTACTTTGGGGGGTAATAACTAAACATTTTCAAAATCGTCGTGTAAAATAAAAGAAAATTAAAGGAAAAACAGGAATTTTTACGCAAAATCGATTTTTGGCAAATGCGATTTTGGTTGTTGGTGTAACTCTAAAACAAATGACCGCAGATACATGCAATTTTGACTGTTTATATTAGCATTTTCTATACATAATAACATTTTAAACCAGTCATTTGGGAAACTGCACGTTTTTCCTTCACTTCCCCCGACGCTTTTGAAAACCTATATACTCCGCTATGCTTTGCATTATAATTTATAATATTATACCATAATGTACGGTTTATACTTATCAACTGTTGATTTTGTCTAACCACTGTTATTACACATTTATACATAATATTATGTCTCTATTCTTATTAATCGATCGATTGTTTGTACTAATCTTAACCATTGGAACACGTCCGTTTGAAATTAAAAATACGGATACGTTTAAGACGCCACATCGATAAGACGGCAGCAGTCTCATATTATTATCAAACTGAACAATAATAATAATAAAAATGAGTGCTGTCATGGGACACCCGGTAGAAACGATGTTTCTTTTCCAACAAATATTATGTATTACAAATACATTTTAATGGAACCATTCAAAATAAAAGTAAATATCAATAAGTAAATGTGAAAAATAAATGAAAATGAAAATGATTATTATTACTTTTTAATTACTATTATATTAATCATATTCAATAATCGAAATTACAGGAATGTGATAACTGAAAATATATGATAGGTATGTTTGTGAAGTAATTTTTTTTTTAAATATCTAATCGCGACAACGCGCTGCAGCAGTAGCTCAAAAACACGCTCAACGGCAACCACGATCAAAGCATACGTTCCTGTTACATTATGTTACATTAAAGAAAATATCCGTCACCTTTTTATAGTTTCTGCAATTTCTTACTATTTCTTATTGAGTACAAATAAACTTTCGTGCATCGTTTTTAGCAAATATATCATCCAATTAACTCTCATTAGATCACCATAGATGCGATAAAAAAATGAATAATTTAATTTGTATAGGTACCAATATCAAAAACCACGGAAATCACTGAGTTAATAAATTTGCCATATAAATAAACGCAAATATAATGCAATATAACTACCATTGATACTACGATTGACTTATGATTATAGTATAATATAATCAATGTTACTAAGTACCTACTAGTTACTACTAATGTGTGCGTAATTTTATTTGACTAGATGATTAAAAAACTTGGATACCTAGCTAACAAATTCATACAATTTTGTAATCGCTTATCATCTCTAGTTATTAGTAATTTATAACAATATTATAAAATAATTTTATTATGCTGTAATAGATGTATTAGGTAATTTATTTAAATTGGAATTTAACTGTTTAACTTAAACTGTTCATGAATTAAGATGAAAAACTATTTAGAGCAAAGAATGAAGACAATATTATGTTGACAAAATAATTTGCGATTTTTACGAATTCCGCCCTGATTATAAAAATAAGTACGAACATTTTTAAATGTACCAAATAGATCCAATTAGTTACCCTTGAAATCACCTTCGAAGTTTAAAATCGAATCTTTCTACTAGTAAATATGTCTTCAGACGTTCAGACATAAAAAAATAAAATATATAAGAGTACATAATATGAACATTATCCTATTGGATATAGTAATATAGTATATTGTATAATATTATTAATATTATGTAATATGTTACTATCTTAAAGTTAGATTCTTTCTTGGTCATTTTTAAAAATAAATATTTTTTGTCTTTGGCCCAATCCAGCACATTGTCACAAACAACAATGAAAATTTTGTAATCAAGGTATTTCATAAAAATTAAATGCAGGTGCTTGATAATTTAAAAATTTGTAACGATTAAAATTTAAAAAAGCAGGTAAGTGTGTGTAACTCTGCTGTACAGTAGGTTGAAAATGGATGACTGTAATGGATGGTGTTAAATTTGAATTCAATGATATAATATTATTGTATACGAAAAACGATTTCGATCGGAGACGGTTTGTCAGCCTAAAATATTTTATATTTTGTTTATATTGTAATTATTAATACGGTATAGTCGCTTAAGTTGAATTATTATTTGTCTATTATCATATTAATTGTATATAATAATATACTTTAGAAGTTGAAGGTACCCACAAATAATATTTTATAAATATAATACAAAACTAAATAATCGTTCTTCTTCTTTTAAATATCTAATTTTCTCCAAATTTTGAACATAAAATAACTATAAAAGAAAAAAAAGCGGATAAGTGGATGTCGCTCTGCTGTACAGAAGTGCTCTGCATGGTCCGGTCTAAATCTATCCAGTCCGAACCGGAACGGACCTCGGTCTGGTTTTGGTTCAACTTTATGATATATAACTAAGTAACGGTTCGCTTCAGTCTGGTTTAATAAATTTAAAAAAAAACTCGATCTAGTCCTATCAGAAATATTTAGTGAATAGTTTGGTTCAGTTTCAAATAAAACTATTTAATTTGATTTCGGTCTGGTCCGGTCCACGTATAAGACTGGTTCAGGCAAAGGTCCGGTCTTCGGTCCCGGTTATGTCATAACGGTCCATAATTTTTATATTTATTATTTTCAAGCTCAACCAATATTATATTTTGAAATCAAAATACCAAGTATATTACACCATTGTATTATTATTTATTATTATTAGGTATTATTATAAATAATCGCATTTTATTATTTTAAGTATTTCTATCCGTATCTATTTTACCAAGAAAAACTACTCTCAGTCTTCAAACTACAGCAGCTGTGAGCCGAACTTTTATAACAACAATTGAAATGGTGGATAAATATAATTATATAAAATCTTGTTGTGGCGTTATGTAAAGTCAAATAATATAAATAGTAGGTATTTCAAGTATTTGGTAGAATCAATTCCTTTTAATTATTTAGGTATATCTATAGAATCTTATCTTCAAAGTAATATCTTAATATGTAAAATATTATTATAAAATATTTCCAATCATACCTATAATAGGTCTATGTGTCCAAGTAATATGTATAAATAACTATTTTAAGTAAAAATAGTTCCGATCGGTCTGTTCATTGTTTTACAAAAAATTGGTCTGGTCCAATTTTTAGATTCTGAGTGGAACGATGAATGTATTGATTTTACAATGATATATGTTGTTTTTTTAATTTTTTAATTTTTTTTTGTGTCTGTCATCTCTGATGACAGACAGGACAGTAAAAGGACAGTAAAAGTGCTTGGGTTTTCTTCAACAGTGGTTTTTCTGATAGGAATGTGAATCAATCTAGTTTGTACTTTGAGGGGTCAAAAGTAAAAATAGTAGTAGTTTTCCCAGCAGTTTTCAAAAGCGGCGTGAAAAACAAAATAAAAATTAAGGAAAAAAAAAATTTTAAAAATACATTAGAGCAGTTTATTTTTAAAGTCATTTTAAGTTCAAATTTGGACAAAATTACATAAAAAACCTAGAATAACTATTTTAGTTATTTTGTTGTGATTGTATAATATTATCCGTGGGTACCTACTTGAAACTTCTAAAGTACACTATTATATATCTATGATAGTATCAGCTGGGTTTTTTGTTGACTTATAAGTTATAACGCATTATAAGTACTTAATGAGTAATGAATATTGTGATATGATTAATTTGGAATTTATTATAGATCAATTTTTTTTAATACCATAGATAAGTATATAATATATGTCTTTTACCTAGACTGACATACCGTCTCCACTCAGAATCATTTTTCTTATACAATGATATTATATCATTGACTTCAAATTTAACACTATCCATTAAACTTATACAGTAAGCCACCTGTAACCTACTGTACAGCAGAGCACCTTTTTACTAGTGTACCTAATATTTACATTGTATCACTATCGTCATGAAGATTTTTATTAGGAAATACTGGAAATAATGATAGTCAAAATATAAACACTATTTTATAATCGCTGTTAATTTGTATATCTTCACTTGAATTTTAGTCTTGACCGCTATATTATAATATATTCATTCTTGTTATACCACATTACCACCCTCCTACCCACTCACAACGAGACGAATAGTACCTGTGATAATATATGCATAATATAGAAGCTTTTTTTTTTCGTATGGCACCATGTCCAATAGTAAGCCTGATTGCCCGAAAGCCTATTTCATACGCCTATTTGGGCTGCACTCGTAGGTTTTTGCCATGCCCGGTTGGGGTACATAGCACCTATAACAATATTATTGTGTGGATCGTTACCTCGGACGGAGATCCTCAATTCCAGCACGCCGCCGTACAACGACAGGCACATGAACTTCTTACGTGCCGCGTCGTGTCTGACGAAGAACACGATGCCGTGTTCGCCGGACGGTTTGATCTCGAGCTCGACGCTGAACTGCTGCATGTTGAGATCCGCAGCCGCGGACACGGACAGGAATGACCGCTTGCCAAGGAACCGGACGTCGGACAGCCTCTCTTCCCGGCCACAGTGTTTGCCAGCCCGGCCCGCCGGACAGTCGCACTCGTATCCCGCACCCACCGGCACGCACGTCGACCCGTCCGAGCAGTTGTGCCGGTTTGCGTCACAAGCGTTGTACCGGTGAGAGCACACCGGACCGTACCACCCATCGTCGCACACACACCTACAAGAATGTAATCGAATATAGGTAATAAGTCTCGATAGTTAGCTGAAGTGGTCGTAGACGTAGGTACATGGAGTAGGCTGTGATTCAAAGGGTGGTTCCCGGGATCAAACGTCGTACGGGCATAAATATATATATTTTATAAGAAAGCTAAAGGCACAACGCCACTTTGGCTCATCCAAAAATCCTTAATCTCCAACTTTTTTTGCCTTGCAAATTTATAATACAAATATTAATACTACACAAACAAAGGTTTTCTTTATTTTTTATTCTTTAAAATAAAATTATGTATTTTATGTCGAATATGATATCATATAGGTAGGTATTATAAGTTTACAATATTGTGTTCAATATACATATTGTGTTATTAAACTATACTTATGTAATTTAAGAAAAAAAATCCAATGTTTATTAGTCATAGCCCGGGTTGAGAGCACTTAAAATTTTATAAATATATGTTCTATAATATTAACTCAAATATCTCTAAATATACAATAAGAACAACAAAATACAAGGTGCCAAGGTGGTTCTTTTATCATGAAACAAACATTATTTCAAAAAAATTAATGTTTTTAAAAGTATTTTTTTGCATACTTTCAAGTTGTTAAAAAAATAACGTTTTTATTAAAAAATCATATTTTTAAATATTTTTTTAAGTTTCTCACTTTTTTGAATGACATCATAGAGTTTTAATTTCATATTCCAAAAAGGAATATTTTTCTAAGTATTTTGATACATAAAAATCGAATTTAGGACGAGTTTTTTGTGAGTTATAAGTATTTATAAAGTTTTGACAAGCAGAGTAGTGGAAAAACATTTTGCGGGGCAACCCAGTAAGGCAGTACCACTCCACTCCTCCAATCTAAACTTTAAATACTTATAACTCATAAACTACTCGCCCTAAGTTCGATTTTTATGAATCAAAATACTTAGAAAGTATAAGTATAAGTTAATTTTTTTTAATACTACATTTGTTTTTTAACAACTTGAAACTATGTAAAAAAACATTAATACATTTTGAAATAATGAGTGTTTCGTGATAAAATAATCACCCTATATATGAAAAAAAAAGTCAGTGTGTATTAGTGGTAAACGAGTGATAAGTTTGAAAAACGAAATTATTATACAAGGCGTGAAATAAATGATAAAAAAACTAGTGAAATATTTTCATCCTTTACTTTATTTGTCAAACGAGTAACGACACGACATTGAACTTTTTAACTGGTGGAGATCAAAAAATTTGGTACGAACTACCCACCTTGGCCGTACACTGTAGAACCACCACGACGCTTTTAGTGCGATTAGACCTTTGTTTTGAGCTTATTCTACTCTATTTGACCGACTATTGTAATCAGGGCTGGAATTAGAGGGGCGCTAAGTTAGGCTGCAGCCAAGGAGCCCACACAGTTTTGTAATTATTTAACGGTAAATACAGAAAAATTAATTTATTTTAAATTTATACATATACTTATTAAAACACATTCATCGCTTAAGTCAGACATCAGAGTCTAAAATATATATAATAAATGGAACTTTATAGTTTATTTTTCCATTTAAAATTAAATATTCGTCAAATAAATAAATAGGTATTTTTATGTATCTTTGTATGTAATATGCCTTCAAATAAATTAGCGGTTTTAAAGTCGTAGAATCTAGATAGATTTTTGTGTCGTCCGTGACTGGCGTGTACAGTTGATCGTAACAATATTATTGAATGCGTTTCTATAATCCACACACACGTGGGTAGGAATTTTCTATATATTGTACAGTTTTCAAAATATTTTGACTCTTTTTAAGCTATTTATAGATGATATTTACATTTTCTATTTTTTAATTTTTTTTTCTGCAATCATCGATAAAAAAATGCTTGGTTTGTCAAAAAGTTTGAAGACTTAATGCAATGTTCCTCATAATTTTTGCTGTAGCCATTTAGTAATATTAAAATACCTCGTAAGCACGATTTATTATGTAAGGGTTTACGTTAGACATTTTAAAAAATCATAAACATTTGCTTGCGAACTATTTTGTAGATTACTCACAAATGTATAAATACTATTCAATTAGTATAGGTAAGGCTTTAAAAGGTTCCTCATAATCTTCATAAATAGTTCATATTGGAACTAACAAATTTAAAAAAAAAATGTGTATGCAATTTATTATATTAGATATGCATTAGGTACCTACCATAAACTTTGTGTTATTAATAGTAAAATAAATTACTACCTATAATAGTTGATAGCAAATAGCAATATATTTATATGATAATAAGCTGACGCCTGACAACAACAGTCTTCACTTAGAATCGAATTTTGTATGGAATGATGATTCATCATTGAATTCAGAATTAACACACCCGTTACAGTGACCTACTCAATGACGAGATACATTCGGCTTCTACTGTACAGGCCTAGCCAGAGTAGCTACCTACTTTCTACCTTTTTAAAAATAAATCTTGAGTGTTATTCTGCATTTTAATATTGCGTATAGATACTGTTTGGTATAGAAGATAAGTACCTATTAATAACTGTGATTTACTACATCTTGATATAAAAGAATAAATAATAAATTAACCTATAACTTTATAGTGTTTAATTATGGAATCAATGAATCAATTTAACAGTTACTTTAGAATTCTGTAATTGATCTATGGTCTTGTCTTGACTTAGTCCAAACTTGCATGTTGAGCAAGCCTGCTGCAAAGCTCTCGATCATATAAGTTAGATTAAGTGTGTGTCTGCTGAATTTAAATCAGTATCTCTCTTGAAGGCCCTTTACTGTTTACTTGTTAAACCAATATTAGAATACGGTTTTGTCATTGGGAACCCTCACACTGTAGTTATATTACGGTTGAGCTAGTTCAAAATATGTTTGATTTGAGATGGTCAAGTTTTAAAGATCATGACGTCTAGGTAAAAAATAACTGTGTTCATATATTTTTTAGATTTATTGGTTACAGTATGAACTATTTATGAGAACCTTTGTTTTAAATTTGCAATCCTTAGCTATAAAAACTGAACATTTTATAATTTATTAATTACAATGATTGATAATTTTCGATTAATTTTGATAAATTTTGTCAAAATTCGATCTTTAAATGCTTTAAAAGCCCTCTATTAAATTTTCAAGCTTTCGAAACCAACAAATAAAATTTTATTGATATTTTTATAAAAAAAAATAAAAAAAAAATGAAAATGAAAATGTCCCTAAACAGATAAAAAAAAATCAAAACATTTTGAAAATGTTATTGTGTATAGAAAATGCTAATATAAACATTCAGTCAACATTTCATGTATATACGTTCATTTATTTTAGAGTTAAACCAAAAACCAAAATTGATTTTTTGGAAAGCCGATTTTGAGTAAAAATTCCCGTTTTTCCTTAATTTTTATGTTGTTTTCCCCGGGTTTTGTGAAAGCTACTGTGAAATTTTTACTTTTGACCCCCTCAAAGTACCAACTAGATTCACTTTCCTATCAGAAAAGATGCTGTTGAAGAAAATCCAAGCACTTTTACTGTCCTAAAACGTGATGACAGACACAAAAAAAAAAAAAAAACACATATCATTGTAAAATCAATACATTAGTCGTTTCACTCAGAATCTAAAATTGTGTATAAGAAAGTCAAATTAAATTTTTATGAGCGTTTGAAATTGGATATTCACTCGATTTCTCATGTAGCGATTTGCTATTTTTTTGTAATTCAAAAACGAATAACTGTGGATACATGAAAATTTCACTGAATGTTTATTTTAGCATTTCCTATACACCATACAATTTTGACTCTTTTTGAGCTGTTTACGGACATTTACAGCTTTCAAATTTTTTTAGTTTTTTTTCCATAAATATCAATTTAGTTTTATCTGTTGGGCCAAAAAGTGTAAAAATTTAATACAAGGCTCCTGATATATAGTTACAATATCAGTTGAAAAATATTAAAAATAAATAGACACAATTTTTTTTTATAAGCATTTAAAGATAGAATTTTGACAAAATTTATCAAAATTAATCAAAAATTATCAATCATTGTAATTAATAAATTATAAAATGTTCAGTTTTTATAGCTAAGGATTGAAAATTTAAAACAAAGATTCTTATAAATAGTTCATACTGTAACAAAAAAATCTAAAAATATATGAACACAGTTTTTTTTTACAGACATTTTAAATTCAAATTTGGACGAAATTACATAATAAAAAACCTAGAATAACTATTTTAGTTATTTTGTTGTGATTGTATAATAATTATTCGTGGGTACTTGAAACTTCTAAAGTATACTACTATATATCTATGATAGTATCAGGGTTCGTTGTTGGTTTTTAACGCGTTATAAGTACCTAATGGATATTGTGATATGATTAATTTGGAATTCATTTAGGTCAATTTTTTCTTAATACCATAGATAAGTATATAGTATGTCTTATACCTAGAAGGACATGCCGTCTCCGCTCAGAATCGTTTTTCTTATACAATGATATTATATCTTTGAATTCAATTTTAATACTATCCATTATACAATGACCCACTTAAAACATACTGTACAGCAGAGCGACACCCACTTGCCCACCTTTTTATCGTTTCATATTTAATTATTTTAATATTTTTGAGAACGTCTCAAGATTGTAAACAAAAATACGTTTCCGGATTTGAAAAAAAAAAATGTTTATTTCGTATTTCTATTTACTCTAAACGAATAATAATAATATTAATAGGTACAAAATCAGGGGCCCCCAATTACCACAATATTAAGCCATTGCCCCGTCCGCAATTGCGGACTAGCGGTCCGGGCTACTCCGACTCTGATAATATAGGTACATATATTTTTTTTACAATTCACAATAGGTAGGTACTTAATAATTCGAAACTGTAACGCGTTTTTCTATAAAAATTACTTTTGAAAAGTAAATTATATTTCATTTTCGTTACTTGGATATAATTCTAATGAAATTACGTAACACATTACAAGCAAAGTAACGCCGTTACAGTAACGCGTTACTTTCGTTACGTTACTACCCAACATTTCCAAAAACCAAAATCGATTTTGTCAAAAACCGATTTTGCTAAAAAATTCCATTTTTTTTTAAATTTTTATGTTGTTTTTCCGGCGCTTTTGAAAAATATTAAAAGTATAAAAATTTTACCTCTTGAATGTATTAACTAGATTCACTTTCCCATCGGACAAGATACTGTTGAAGAAAATCTAAGCAGTTATACTGCCCTGAACCGTGATGACAGACACATAAAAAAAAAAAATTTAAAAAAAAAACACACATCCTTGTAAAATTAATACATTCATCGCTCAGCTCAGAGTCTAAAATTAATATTAATGTTGCACGTTATTGAGTATTTACGAGTGCACGAAATACTCAACTATTTAAATTACTGCAGCACACACTTTTAAAAATATATATAACAAAATAATGATTTCCTATAAGAACAATGAAAGCTTAAAAAAATTAAAGTTACACAATCTCAATATTATGAGACTTAGGCACCAAGCGGTAATTTCAAAAAAAAATGTTAGAATATTAAATGAGTTATTATTCAAAAAAAAATTATAAGTATATTTATCACTGGACGTTTGTAACTTACACTTTTAATTTTTTCTCAAACTTGTACCTGCTTTATACAACATCATAATAGATATTATAATCTTTTATGGACAGGTGTTAATCGATCTTTGGTTCTTATTATAACAAAATATTGTAAGTACTATATAATTGCATAAAACTGTTGACTTAATACGTTTATAAAGTTTCCGTAAAAATGTTTTTTGAAAAGAAATGATTAAAATGTTTTGTAAATGTTTTTTATGAAATATATACTTTTTGGCCAAAGGAGATAACTAAAATATTTGCTAATTATATTATTTACGCAACTTTTAAAAATATTTTGACAACTATACCTATTATTTTCCTGTAAATATTTTTACCATAGTTTGGCCGTGTATGGGAAGGATATCAGTGTAAAATGAATGAAATGTATGTAGATATGGATATACTCACGCCAACGAAGAACCATGCTGAATGCACGCACCATTGTGTTGACATATGTTGTTTCGATAACACTCGTTAGTCGAACACTGGGACACGGACCTGCCGGTGTTTACTGTGGAATATGCTCGCGACAGGCTCAATGGAACAGTCACGTGGCCAGCCTTCAGCTTTACCTCGCTCATGCAGCCAACGAATCCAGTGTGTAGAGGCAAGTCGTGTGGCAAGTCAGCCATTCCAGGAGACTCGTGGCCGCCTAGGATGTCAAGTGGATACAATAAACATATTTTTGTCACAACATATGAGTCAATAGTGAGATTAGATATTTAAAAAAATAGCAAATATTATTTTATTTATAGTAGAATTATAAAAAATAGTAAAAATTGGTTAGGAAGTAAAGAAAATCCACTCTCTATCTTTGCTAAGTGTTACTACGGTAGAAACGCTTGTTTGCCTGTGAAATAATTTTGCACTTCTGCACAAATATATTAAACATCTCAGTATGCTTAAAAAAAACTATGCATTTTTATATTATTCTAAAATTATTATTGATGATAAAAAAATAATATATATAAAATACAATGTAAAAATCAGGATGCAGTCTTAGAACCAGCATATTAGATGACATAAGACACGGCCTTATATAATTAAATATTTGGTGGGCGAAAAAAAAGCCCAAAAAAATAAATACACCAAGGAAAAAAAACACATAAATATAAATGTGAACACATGTATACTTTACTCCTAATTACAAATTAGTAATTATCATGTAACTATGAAAAAATATAATAATATATTATAATGAAAATAATAATTAATTGTAAATTGTATAAAATATAGATTGTAAATAAAATAAAAATATAAATATGAACACAATATTATGTACACATCATGATATATTGTGTTATAAGTTATAAGTTAAAAAACATAAGTCTAAGGTATATACATAATAAAATATTGTATGTTATCTATAAAATATATGTTATATACTACCAGCTGTTTTATATTAACTTATTATATTATTATTTATATAGTTGTGTAATTTTTGTATCCATTTTAGTATGTATATACCTAAGACTTATGTTTTTTGAGTTATAACTTATAGTAGTATCTATATACCTAAGATTGATATTTTAGATTCTGATTGGAGAGAGAAAGCTTGTGGTTTTACAATGGTGTTTTTTTTTTATCCTGTATACCAAATGTCTACCAGAAGGAGTGCTTCGATTTCAACATATAGTACCTTATCTTTTAGCAAATTGGATCAATGTGGTACTTTAAAGAGGTCATTTTTCGATTTTATCAATAATAATAGTTATTTAATGCCACCGAAAAAAACCACTAAAAGTGGGATTTTAATTTCTAACACTTTGTTTATCACTATTGAAACGAATAAAAAATATAAATATTATAATATTAATTCAACTTATGATATTATAATAAATAATAACAATATAAAATATCCAGACCGACAAACCGTCTCCGCTCAGAATCGTTTTTCTTATACAATGATATTATATCATTGAATTCAAGTTTAAGTTTTTAATTTAATACAATCCATTATACAATAAGCCACTTGTAACCTACAGTAGAGCGACATCCACTTACCCGATTTTTTTTACTTATAACTTATAAATTATAGCACTTGATGTCCACATTTCATGACGACGTATACATAATATTGTGTTCAGATTTATATTTCTAGGCTTTTTATCCTTAGTGTGTTTATTTTTTGGGCTTTTTTCCGCGATTTAGATATTTAGATAGGTACTAGAGCTGCCGTGATTACTTGAAGTCAGTATAACGTTTTATTAAACATTGGTTTTTTGAAATTTTAATAATTGTGTTATTATACGTTTTGTTGCTTTCTTGTGTAAATGTGTAATAATAACATAATAATGTACAAGGCAAATCAAATCCTAGAATTATTACTGTCCATACTTTTCCTGAACATGTATATTTGTAGCTTCAACTAGCTAGTAGTAATAGTGTTATAAGTATTACCTATTACTCTTACTTAAGATTATTGATAATTTTTAAGCCTTCGATAAAAAAATTGAACATTTTATACATTTTTAACTACAAAATAATTTGCGAATTCTCGTAATTTTTGACGAATTTTCTTAAAATTTTAACTTCAAATGCCTATACATTTTTTTTTTTTTGATAAACTTATACATTTTCAAAATGTTGAAAATTTTTTGGCATCGAGTAAATGATAGAATAAGTATATTGGTAGACAATATACATGCATTACGTATAGGTAATGTGCAGTGATCAGGTTACCTAGATATAGGACGGGTTTGGTGTTAAGTTGAGAGAGGCGGCCGACTGATTGACCGGTAACGTTCGGGAAGTTGTCCACCATGAGCCATGCGGTTTTTCCGTCTCGGCCCAATTTCACGATGTGCGCCCTTTTTGGCTGAAAGTTTATAGGTTTTGGTGTGAAAATCCTTCTGGCACCGGCCCCGAGATTCCACGTCAGCACAATGTATCCCTTGATAAAACTCAGAGCTACGTGATCGGTGGACGAGTCATGACCTATGTACATCATCAGAGCGATTTGGTCCATAAAATTTGGCACAAAATGCATCGATAGCTCGAAACTTTGATGGATTTCGGCCGGTATGGAGTATGCGGCAAACGACGAGAGCCCACTGACGCTACCTGGGAAAAATGGTTCTCCAATCTCGAGATCTATAATATACGAACATAGAGGTTTAGGATTATCATTAGATATTATGTTCGACAGTCGGTGATTAAAAACTGAGAACTTTTTTAATAAAATGTGTTTTTTTGATATTAATGAACGATAGATATACACAAATGTATAAATTGTAAAAGTATATTTAATATAATGGTCAATGAAAAAGCGTATACGCTACGATTACTTACCATGCTCACAATACATTCCATGTTTTCCTAGCGGGCACAAACAAATGAATCCACTTCCGGGGTAAATTACACACGTGGCGCCAAATTTGCATGGGTTGTTTTCGCACACTGACCGCTCGCAATTCTTCCCAACAAACCTTCAAACCAGTGGATATTTAACTAATTATTATTAATCGACTGCCTGGTATAGGTAGGTATCGTGTGTTAAGTAGGAACCTGTACTTAGTCTATAGGCGGTATATAGAGTAGCAGTTACCCTCCCCCCCGCAGAAAAAATTTATCATTTTAAATGGCTCATTAGATTGTGATTGATTTTTACCCCCACAAATATTACAGCCAAGTTAAAATGATAACTATAGTGGCGACGATATAGTTAAAATGCCACAATATGAAAACAGCGTTACAATATTATATTTTTATAACTAAATATAACCACTATACCATATTTTGATGTGGCGTATCGTCGTATCGATAATATACAAACATTTACCTTATAAACTATTAATCGTAGACGTTTTGTATGGCTATACAATATAACTAATAAGTATATTGTTTTAAGATGTGATTGAATTACTAAAGGCAATCCTTTAAAGTTTAAATTAACAGTTTGGAGTTCCAAATTTATAGCAACATCAGGTAAATATACATAAACTATTGTTGGATAGATAGGTTGTAGGTATACTATTTTAAGTAGTTTTCGACAATAGTTGGTCGACATCACACTGGTTATATACGTATACTAGATTCCGGTGTTTGTCATCCCGCCTACGGCGGAAAGACTGTGTGGGCGGTGGTGCATCTTTGTCGGCTATGCTGGGTTTTTTGATCCAGCCTGCGGGGGGAAGGGGGGTCGTCGGGTATTATGTTTTGTCGTGTTGGCAGCACTTTTTAAGCGGTAATTTTTGAACTCGGAAGAGTGTCTAGTCGTAAGTCACGCGATTCAAGTCGATCGTAAGACACAGCCAGCCAGGTAGGCAATCCGACTACGTCGGATCGCAGACCATGCCCCATTCGTGTATGCCGGTTCTTGAGTGTGTGTGTTGAAATCGGAAATTCGGATTCTGGGTTTGAGTGTCTAGCTATCAGTCATCTCGGGAAAAAGTCTATTCCCGAGTGTCGGATGCAGTGGGGGACACTGGGGGTGTAAGTCGCTCGTATGCAAGTAGCTAGTCAGGTAGGCAATCCGACTACGTCGGATCGCAGACCATGCACCGGGCGTGTATGTCCGGTTCTCGTATGTGTGTTGAAATCGGAAATTCGGATTCTGAGTTTGAGTATCTAGCTATCAGTCATCTCGGGTGAAAGTCGATTACCGAGTGTCAGATGCAGTGGGGGTGTAAGTCGCTCGTATGCAAGTAGCTAGTCAGGTAGGCAATCCGACTACGTCGGATCGCAGACCATGCACCGGGCGTGTGTGTCCGGTTCTCGTATGTGTGTTGAAATCGGAAATTCGGATTCTGAGTTTGAGTGTCTAGCTATCAGTCATCTCGGGTGAAATCCGATTCCCGAACGGACAATCCGCCTACAGCGAAAAGTGCTCGAAACGGCCGTTCAAATATGAAAAAGTATACAGGAGGTAATAAAATTGTATTTGTTGATAATTATAGAGAACAGTTATCAGGTGTTTTATGTTAGGCTTCACTGTAATCAATGTAATCATTGTTATGTTTTCGCGGTTATAACAAATAAGTCGACAAAATCTAATTTTCTGATTGGATATTTTCTAAAATATACCTTCCATGTATATTTATTTAATTATGAGAATTAAGTCAAATTAACAAATAGATAATTATATTGGTGAATAACAAATTTTATTGAAATGTACTACTATAATATTGAACGTAGGTATCTATAAATGAATACACTACACATACTCTCGTTTCCGACACACTACTCCACCCCGGGACTCGAATTTTCGAAAAAAACGGCAAATGAAGCAGTCATATTACAGTCGTCCTATTTTTTAATATAGTATTTATAATCTGTAGCAGTATTTAACCAAATCGGAATCACGTAAAAACTGTAATATATCAAGTAGGTACTACACGTAGGTTAGTTATATTATAATGTATTATTAAAAGAAACATGTAGGTGCGTCGGTAAATGTTAATTATAATAATTTTTTTGCCCAATAAATATCGTCAAACGAATAATAATAATATATATAATATAATAATGCAAATTAAAAAAAAAATTAACACTTTCGTTAAAAATGATAAATGTGACGAAAAAAAAAACGCAAAAAAAAGAAATTCGATTTAACACGGCCCCGCCGGCGTTCGAAACCACGACCGTCGAATCACCCGTTTTAACGCCTAACCTACCTAGCCACCTACCGAGATGAAATTAGGAGCCAAATCTATGACTCTTAAGGGCGTTTGAGCGGACCACCATGTCCGCCATCTTCGGACGTTCAAGACGCGAGATTTGCGAAAAAAATCGAACCTCGAGGCGCATGTATATATGCCTGTATATAGCGATACCTACACGGTACCTACTCTCGTTTCTGACACACTACTCCACCCCGGGACTCGAATTTTCGAAAAAAACGGCAAATATAGTCGTACTATTTTTTAATATAGTATTTATAATCTGTAGCAGTATTTAACCAAATCGGAATCACGTAAAAACTGTAATATATCAAGTAGGTACTACACGTAGGTTAGTTATACGTTATTATAATGTGTTAATAAAAGAAACATGTAGGTGCGTCGGTAAAATCAAGTATTAATTAAATGTTAATTTTAATTATTTTTTTGCCCAATAAATATCGTCAAACGAATAATAATAATATATATAATAATATAATGCAAATTTAAAAAAAAAAATTAACACTTTCGTTAAAAATGATAAATGTGACGAAAAAAAAACCGTGTCCGCCACCTTCGGACGTTCAAAACGCGAGATTTGCGAAAAAAATCGAATCTCGAGGCGCATGTATATACATGCGTATATATGCCTGTATATAGCGATACCTACACGGTACCTACTCTCGTTTCCGACACACTACTCCACCCCGGGACTCGTCTGTGGCTATAAATATAGCAGGGAACGCGAATAAGTAGTCGACGGGGAGTGTGATATGACCGAAAGGGGCTAAAACTATAATTTTCAAAAAAAAACGGCAAAAAGAGCAGTCATATAGTCGTACTATTTAACTGCCAGAGTTTAATCAGTTCTATTAGATCTATTAGTTTATTAATACCGTATTAAACAGTATTTAACCTAAAAACTGTAATATATCAAGTAGGTACTACATGTAGGTTAGTTATATTATATTATATTTATATAAGAAACATATAGGTGCGTTGGTCACGGTAAAATCAAGTATTATTATTATTATTTATAAAATAGTACAGTATCATTATACAATTTAGTTACAATTTAAAATATCTACTTTAATATATATTAATATTTTTCTGCCAAAAAAAAAAAAATGTGACGAAAAAAAAAACTCGAAAAAAAAACATTCAAATTATCACGGATGGCGCAAATTATCGAAAATCCCGGACGGCGGTTTCGAACCCACGACCCTCGAGTCACTTATTCAAACGCCTAACCAACCTAGCCACCTACTCAGATGAAATTCCTAGGCAAATGTATGACTCTTAAGCCGCGTCGCCGTGCTCGCGGCGATAAAATAACATTCTTATCACTTTCCTTATCAATAAAAACAATATTTAAGAAAATCCCAATAAATCCTATCAAAAACTCAAAACCCCGAGTTTCCCCTTGGCGAGGTGGGTGTTAGTACTCTCCCGGACCAAAATCCATCAAAAAAGCAAAATCCAAAAAGGGGGGGAGGAGGTGCCCCCGTTCCCTAAAGCGGAAAACGGTAGTATTCATAAAAAGAATGGGTTCCCCCTTGGTCCGAGGTCTTTAACTTGAATTCCGGCCGAGTTATACTCAACTCAAAATGTGGGGGGGGGGGTGGGGGCTTTGGTTCCCTAATGTTGAAAATTCATCTGGGGCCTAAAAAATTGAGATGCCCATTGGTACGGGGTCTCTAAGTCGAATACCGGCTAAGTTATACTTGGTCAAAAATAATTACTCGTTTAATGGGTCCCCCCACTCCGCCCGACGGTCGCGGGGTAATCGGTTTATAAGACGTTATTATCACGTCAAAAAATTGAAAAACACGGGTTTTTTTTTAATAATAATAATAATAATGTTCGAAAATATTCGTCGATAAGGAAATGGGAGATAAGCGAGCGGAATTTATAGCGAACGCGCGGGAAGTATTGTGATTGGTCGTCATGGAAGAAACGCGGAGTGCCGTGAGCGCTCCCCGCGGATCTTATACGCGTTATTAGCGTTTTATTATATAAGATTATATGCGCACCCTGAAGGACACAGGCAGTTCCACGAGTCTCCGAACTCTACGCATGTGGCATAGCTCTGACAGGGGCTGGACAAGCATGTCAGCGAAGCGCATTCGATCACGCCATACCCGTCGGTGGCGTTTTGGTATACATTGTGAACGACTTCGTCAATCTGTAGGTAGGTAAATCATATTGTTTATAACATTGACCTTTGAAAGCCAAACATTGCAGATCGTCTTGACCGCGCTTACTTGTAGGCGTGATATGCAACCAGTGATTCCTACTGCGACCGGAAGTTCGGCCGTGGCGTTTTGACCGGCCGGAAGACCTCCCAAATATAACAGAGCCACTTTTTTCACCTTCTCCGGCGCCGTGTCCGCCGCCTGTTCTCCGCTCATGGCCAGCGTTTCGTTGACCCTAAGTGACGCCTTGCAATGGTCGGACATGGAATGTGACATGGCGTGCTCCAATCTATGGAAACGATTGACAAAAGTTAATACTATATAATATTGGTCTATACTACTCGTCTTATTAGTTAGCGTTTCATTTTGTCAGGGCATTTTTAACTTACGCGGCTGTCAGCAACAGGCGATGGCCCGTATTCACCCTGTATCTGGTTTCGCTGAACAACATCGTTTGCACTCCACACGAGAATTGAAACTTTAACAAACCATCCTGTAACCAATATTAATATGTATAATGTTAAAATTATTTGCAGGCTATGACACATCCGCCATCGACCAAACTCCACGAGATAAAATAATTGTGTTTTTTTAATTTCGTATGGTCTTTTCCATAATAATATGTTTAAATGGTATTTTATTTATTAACTGTAAACTGTTATTACTTACCTGTAGATAAAGACACATGTACATGTGCGTGGTGACTTGTGCGTAAAATAAAATTCCATTTGGCGCCAGGGTTCGTATTTCCATTGATATCTCGGCACCAGAACGGTTCGAGAGTCTATGGCTAAGGAACGATTGTCCTGTGAACGCAGACACCTTGATATCGATTTTCTCACCGCATATTTCACCTTTCCATCCAAACGTACATTTGCACTGAAAACGAGTACCATTAAGTATAAATATGAAGATCTGTGGCTTAAGTATTATGTTGTTAGTGCCGGAATGGACAGGTGGTTCAAAAAATATTTAATATGACATTTGTCGTATAATCACTACCTATAATGTCATATTTTGTGACATTTATCAATACCTTGGGCGAAAACTGGAAATTATTGGTTTTATTCAAAATAAGCTTACGGAGAACTTTTTTTACGCACCATCGTTATATTCGCCGTCGTGTAAGAAAAAATCATGTTAAATTTAATGTACGGAACACGTAGAAAACTAGTTGCCCATGCACTTATAAGTAGAAACAATTTTGTTTTCTGCATACCTGTATGCGTGATTTGGTCACAACTCACAGGACTGTATAAATATTTATTCCTGATATTTCCAAGTGATGCGTAAACAATTTAAAAAAAATTCTCACCTTGTGTCCCGTTTTTGATTTTTCGCACCGCCCGCCGTTCAAGCACAAAACATTAGCACAACTCCGATCCACGGCACTCGGACCACGATCGGTTACCGGTACCGCGAAGCTGGTGAAGTTGTAATCGAAGTCTGTGGACATTTCGTCGTAGAACGCGGTGAACGACGTACCGGCGTCTCGGTCGGTGGCGACGGATTGTCTATAATTGATCGTCGATCTGGAGACTTGTGCGGAGGCGGTGGTGGTGGTCATCGATTTTGCTCTATCCACGGCGGCGCTCGTTGCGTCCGTCAAGACGCTGGTGGCCGGTCGACTGGCCACCGCCGCAGCGGCCGTAGTGGTCGACCTCCGGTTGGCCGTGTTTGTGGGTGCGTCGTATTCGTAACTGTTGGTCGCACCGTCATAGTCAGCGGTTACAGTGTCCGGGTCGGGGATACCGTCGGGCGACGACGTCCGACCGATTGCTGGTCGGGTCGTGTCGGCAAACTGTGTCATTGTTGTGTCGTACGCGTCATCGTCGCCCGCGTCCGAGTCCGTGTAGATGGTATACGGCTGCAGCTCGGGTGTCAGTTCGGTGGATGTGACCGCTGGCCGTCGGTCGGCCGCAGGTGTGGTCGCGGCCACGAATATACTGAAGTAACCGGTGCCGTCTGACGGTGACGTCGTTGTTCCAAACGTGGTCTCGAACGACAGTGGATATTCGGCGTCCACCTGAGTGACAGGAGCGGTGATTGTCACGGCTGCGGCGGCGGTTGTTTCTTCGGCACCGCTGGTCGTGTAATACGGCACCACGATGCCGGTGCAGTTGGCCATGTGGTCGTCCAGGAACGCGCACTCGCATGACTGGCCGGTCAGGCCTTTCGGACACGTGCACGTGTAACCGTCCACGCCGTCCACACATGTCCCTCCGTTGTCACACCTTTAATCAAGCCAATAATTAAGCCCTTTTGGCACTACCATATAGTCATGGACCATGGTACTATAACTAGCATCAATACATCATACTAGCTATTTTTAAATATTGTAATTAACCTATTTAGTTTACCTTTTAGTACCTAACCAGTCATAGACATATATCCTATAATCAGTATAAGGTATAAGGTTTATGTAAACAGCTATATTTTTGTCATAATAAATGTTAGTCTATATTCCATATACACTATAGAAAGTAATTTTGCAAAGTCAGTGACTGAAAACCAATTTCAGGAGGACCACATTTTTTGTAAATATACTTCTCTGCACTATATTTTATAATAAACTTTTCTAATTTATAGATAATGACAAATATCGATTACTTTTTTTTATAGTAGTGTAGTAGTATAGGTATCTTAATGCTATCCGGTATACCTAACTAAAATAATGTCCTTATAAACTATATCCAAAGCGGGGGTATACCAGGACAATACCTTTTTTTACATTTATTTTTACCTTATTCCTAGTTGGCACTCGTCGTATTGATATTGACAGAATTTCCCGTGGTAATCCGGGACACAGTAACAAACCGACGTCTGGTCCTCGATTAAGCAAAGTGCATGATTTTGGCACTCGTGTTCTTCGCACAGACGCAGTGCCACGTCACAGTCGCGACCTGTATAACCTGCATAAAAATAATGTATCGTTGTACGCATATAATAGTACATAGGTCATAGATTATCACGAATATTAAATAATAATAGTAATTTAAATAATAAGCATAATATTATTATACATACTAAGTCTACAACTCTACAAGTACTTACCAAAAAGACAGGCACACGAATACGCCGTCTGCCTGTTGATGCACACGCCGCCGTTCTTGCACGGACGAGAGTCACACTGATCGATTTCGTCCTCGCAAGTCCACCCATTCCATCCTTAAACGTAATATTATACGATACTTATATCCATATGACAGTAGTTAGCCTTTATTTTAATCCAGTACGACACATATTATGATGTGTAGTACAAAAATGTAAATGTGTATCTTATAAAAACTATGATATAATTATGAAAACCCGGTAACAACTTATATATTGATTCAGTATAATAATTGTCAATTTATCATCATCAATTAGACATACCTGGTGAGCAGTTACACGAAAATGACACACCAGGGCCTTCGATGCACTCGCCGCCGTTTTTGCATAGTATTTCTCCAGTTGAATTGCACACAGCCAAGTCGATTTCACAACTCGTCCCTGAAAATGGAAATGATTGACAATCTCGATATAGGTAGGTAATTTTATTTGTAGATAAAACAATTAGTGTATGTGAAAATATAACTCACGTTTACTTTACGTATTTACTGTTTCGTGTATAATGCTAAGTTCATTACAATGTATTGTATAAATAAATATAATAAGGTATACATTGAAAAAAACGTTTTTGATACTTACAGCCATATAAATAATAAAGAATGGATATAGGCTGCAAACAATTTGGGCGTGAACCGAAAGAGGGGAGACATATTTTGTCTCACTGATACCTATAAGTACCTATTATTGCGTTATTTTCACTTATCATACATATTATACTATAGAATGAAAAAATCACGCACTGGAATCATTCATTCGAAAGTAGGACGTATGATAATGTTTGATGACCTATCCATTATTTGTATTATTTATGCTTACATTAGGTATACTATAGTGCATTAGTACCATACTTTTAAAAGTGTTTAAAATTATTAATGTCGATTTCCGACTTATAATAGTTTAATAGGTAATAATAATCAATACGTTATAAATAGAGTTAGGATATTGACGACATAAAAACCACAAAAATTCCCTAAAAAATATATATACATATATGTATTCAAAACAGAATTGTTATTACTTAGTAAGAGTTGATTAATACACAGTTCAAGGGTCGATTAAACGAGCTAATCAAGATATCATCGTTTAACTATATAACTTATAAGTTATAAGTTATAACAATCAATAAGTATCCATGATTTGTTTTGTAATTTTTATTTGTCATATACTCATATATTAGAATCAGCTTTTGCCTTTTACTAACTCAATTTGTACATCCTAGGATGTACACAGAGTGTTTAGTGTAAAAGCCCGAATACAATTACGATTTTCAGCTTTTACTGAGAACAAACAGTAAGTCCTAGCATATAACTACCTATTAAAACCTATATTTACCTAGTGATCGGCATTTACGGTACCATATTGATATATGTATAATACAATAGTGCATAACTAATGGCATGCATTGTTGTTTTTTTTAATGTTTACCCGAAAGGCTAGAATTAATATTTAAAATATAAATCTATATAACAAGCTGTATAGTGTAGTATTATAAAGGGTAATTCGAGGTATGTTCGTGTTATAGGTAAATTTGAGATTTCCGTTTATAATGAACCTGTCGCAGCGGTAAACCTCAAAACAGCGTAAAATCTTATCCGTGGTGGTAGGTACTAAACTGTCGGTTGACATAATATATAGTCGTTATAATATTATGTGCATAAGTGATTTAATTTTTCCGTGACTATCAGGCACTTATACAGAGGGGCAAACTCCCTTCTCACAAAATGTTAAATGCCTTTTAATTAATTTGGACATTTTTATGACCCCCCCCCCCCCCCCCGAAATGTTTTTCTGAATATTTGGTTAGTAATTATATTCTATAAATTGTATTTTATTTGTATTCAAAACGTTTCTACGCTATATTCTGTAATCTTTATTCGTATTATTTCAATACAATGTCAATTGCAATAAGCTCTGGTAAATATTTTATTCACTATAAGTATATAATTGTATAAACAATAAGTGTGCATACTAACATCCTTATCAATATTTAAATAAATAAAATATGTAGTAGGAATATTTTTTGCATTATTACTAAATCTGCTCAAAATAAATTTACTACTAGTAAAAAAAAATTAGGTCACGTTTTTAGCCTTGAATTTATTCAATCACTCCATATACAATGGATACCTGGAGAATACTATAAAAAATACTAAAACTCAATTATTATAAAAATCTTTAGATATGGAATATTGGTGAGTAAACTATAGCTGTTTACATGTGATTTTCAATTTCCAACAAATGCTGTGAAGCATATATGCATATATGCTATATATTTTTATAAAAATACTAGAAGAATACATATAAAATTCTATAAGTATAATAAATTAAAATGTCTTCAACTGACCAGTGTAACCGGCAGGACATTGGCAAGTGAATCCATTGGTGAAATCCATACAAGTTCCATTATTTTGGCACGGATTTGACAGGCATTCGTTAACGTTGAGTTCACAGTCGTGTCCTGATGCGTCAACAGAAAAACAGATAATGTTCAAAAGTTAAAAAGGTGTAGGGTGGTAGGTACTAGTATATATTATAGTCTATATACTGAGAGAGAAGAAATACGGTTCCTCCTCCTGCAGTCGCCGGTACAAACGGATAAAAAGGGGTACAGTGGGTGCTAAGTATACTGTTACGACACTGCTCGAGCACAACACAAAATATGCAATAATATAATGCACTGTCACACAGATACCTATAATAGTATTAAAAACTTAACAATTTTTCTTCGGCATTAGCGAGTGGCCCACAGGACTGTCTGCTGACCTGTAGCGTATTATATAGTACAACGTCGTGGACAATGGTATAAATTAATTTAACCATGTTATAATGAATATTGTATCAGTGGCGTCAAATCTAATTGTTTGAGAAGTGAAATCTGAAATGTTTATCCCATCATCCACCTACCTATCACGACTTTTTAAGAATCCCCCATTTAAGAAGTGAAGCGATTGTTTATTTGCTTCACATGATATATGAGTTCGGTGCTACTGTATATTGTATACACTATAATAACGACGCAACACACCACACCATAGCAGGGGCGTCATTTGGGGGGGTGCAGGGTGTACATTTGCACCAACATTTTTTATAAACGCCTTCTTTGGCCTGCCAACAATAAATATAAGCGCCGATATTAATATATTATATATATTTTATATTTTTTCAGTATTTAAAAAAAAATAATAAATATTATAGGTACTAATGGGTTTTATTTCCAAAAATGATCGATGTGGTTGTGTGGTTATATCATTGACATAATATAAAATAATAATAATATAATTATGTCTATGGGTTATATATATTTTTTTATTCTCTACCATGATATTAATGCCATCGAATATATAATAAATCTGTGGGTATAATATTATGCTGGTATAGATTTCTTATCACGCTTTGGTATCTCCCTACTCGTTATAATAAGAAAACAACATGATATATAATTCCCATTAATAGGGAAAAAATTGTCTAAAAATAGCAACCACAGAATATTATTTGCTTACATTTTTAACCTTGTCACTTACTTTCTATGGTAGAAATTCTACCACCAATTTTAGTTAGTACGTCGAGAGTACGATTGTTCTAGTCGTGATCGAGAAAGAAGTGAAATACTTAATAATATATATTATATAATAATAATAAATTAAATTAAAATTTAGTTAAATTTATTAATTTAAAGTTAAATTAAAATTGATGTGGAAAAATTTAGAAATATGAATTAAGTATATTGTGCCATTTTGAACAAGGTAACCCATAATACAAATTTCAGGTTTAGGCGTTTAGCTATATTATTTATTTTGAGTGTGCAGGGAGAAAAAATGTATAGGTTAGGTTCGATTAAGTACTATTAAGGTGCTTTATATCCATAAATTTGCTTACCAAATACAACTGACATCCATAATATAATATAAACTTATTAAAAGTACCTACACATAGTTCTTCAAAAATAGTAATAATATTGTGAAGTTTTCATACTAATATAAGTGACGTATTAAATACATTTTACAAATATTCTACAGTTTTTGTCCCCACTAGACCCCCCCACTAAAGAAAAAAAAGTTTTCTATGTGGCCTGGTAACAATTTGAATGGCCTGCAAACATTTTCGCACCAACAAAAAAAAGTTGAAATGACGCCCCTGCACCATAGTATCACACACTATATTATGCACTATGTTGTGCACAATATTATGAATATTATTATTTACCTGCATAGCCTTCGGGACACGAACAGTTGTAATCAGCTATACCATCGATACACAGTCCTCCATTGAGACAAGGTGAAGACCAGCATTCGTCCCAGTTTGTCTGACACCGGATACCCGTATAGCCATCAATGCAATAACAAGTGTAAGTGCTGTAAAAATCATAATAACATACGACATTAAAATTTAAAATGTCGCGTTGTTCAGTTATTTGATAAATAGGTACTCCGTGTTAGCGTAATATTATTAAAATACGTCATATTATGTGAACATAGTTCCAAAAAAAAAAAAAATGTCACTTCAGTCTTAACTAGCACGTTAGTGAACATTTCAAAATTTTAAATTTATATTTAATATTTATATTTTTTGGGGGGAGTTGAGGCTTCGACAACTGAGGTCATTATCCTGTGGAACTGTGGGGAGGGTACTGTAAGTTTTGAACACGTGTGTGTTGGTTTTGGCAGAATTTTTAAGTTTGCACACGTAGGTATCTGGCATACGCGGGTGGGGGATGCCGGCCTCTCTCTCCGGACACCGTGACTGCCCGAAAAAAAAAAATGCCACCTGTGGTAGAGTTCGAACCGGCGACGGTGCGCGTCGCAACAGACGCCTTAGTCCGCTCAGCCCACTCCGTCCCCCATTTATTATTTATTACGTCTACTTTGATACACCGCGAGAGTACATTTATTGTTGTCGTATTTTTTATGAAAGTCAAGAACATCACGATAGATTTGATATTTTCAGAAGAGTACACAATTACGTAATTATGGAGAAATAGTTACCAGAAAAATCAACTTTCTGTGATATTTTAGTATTTTCACAAAACAACAACTGTATTACTAGTACACTAAAGATAAGTGTGTTTAAAATTCAAACATATGACAACAATAAATTATTTGTCAAAATCACGAAAACTTGCAAATTATTTTTAGTTAAAAATGTAAATAAACATGTTCAATGTTTACAGCTAAGACTTGGAAATTTAATAAAAGGTTCCTCATAAGCAATTTATCTAAAATAAAATATTAAAAAAAAAATATAAATGCACAATTTTGTTCATAAACATTTGAAGTTTAAGTTTGGATGAAATTACATCTCCAAACGAAGCATAATTATGTTAGTTATTTTGTTGTAATTCAAAAACATTATTCGCGGGACTTAAAAGTTAAAACTTTTACGTACTTAAATTATAAATTTAACTACACGCAGTTACATTTTCAAAATATGTAGATTAATTTTAAGCTATTACCTATTTATATTTTATAACACGAGCAGTGAACACTTTACCATATATCAATATATACCATTATAATATACCATTATAAAGGTACAATACACCATTTGTATTCACACTGTTCTGCGGTAAGGTGTTATTGACTCAAAAAATAATGACAATATGATGTAATATACCTACACTGTAGGTAAATTAAATATTATTTTATAATAAAATGTGCAATATTTCTGTCAAAAATTAAATCAGCCTGCCGTAGTATCAATAGTAAAATTAATTATTTTAAAAGCAATAAAAAACATACCATGAAAACATGAAATATATATACAAGTATACTTGATATAGGCTTACAGACTGTTTCTGCTTAGAATCGCCTTTCGTATTATAGGTACATTGATATATTATTTTTCAAATTCAAATTTAACCCACCCATTACAGTGACCCGCCAGTATATCGACACTTAGTATACAGCAGATCGGTATCCATTTCCCCATCTTTTTTTAGTTTATTTTCCATTCATATAAAATAACATTTTTGTATGAAAATAAAAAAAACTTGACAAACTTAATATATATATAAGGTTTAAAATAAGTTTTTCTTACGACAGTTAAAAAATATCATAAATATATAGGTAGTACAAATTATTTTTTTTAAAGTTAAAAAGTTTACAACATTTGTCAAAATCACAAGATATTTTCATTATTTTGTAGTGAAAATTGCATAAGATGTTTTATTAAGATGTAGTTAAAAAATTAATACAATTTTCAATTTTAATACCTAATGCTTGAAAATTTGATACAAGATTCCTAATTTTGTACTTACACAAATCTAAAAATTCTTAGGCACAATTTGTTTGGACATTTCTAGTTAAAATAATTTCAAAGAAAATGGATGCTTAGAAAATAATGATTTTAGTTATTTTGGTGTAGTTCAAAAAATATTAACCCTGAAAGTTTTTCCCATTACATTTATTTTTATTTAGTATAAGCAATAAAAATTTCAAAGTATTTAAATTAATTTTAAACTTTGTTTTTTTTTTGAACGACGAGCCATTGTCGAAAAACAAATTAATGGAGCAATTAGCAATATGAATGTAAAATAAAATATCGATAGTAATATAAATTATATAATCTTAGGTTGGTTTTTTGAAGTTATACTTCTTTACGCAGGGTAGTGAGGAAAAAAAAAGCGAACGGGCGGCGTGTACGAACGGGCGGCCGTACGAACGCGAAAGCGTACATGTCCGTAAATAAATAAATATTGTCATGGTAGTGTTGTTATATTATATATTATAATTTATATATTATTGAAGTTATACTTCTTTACGCACGGTAGTGAGGAAAAAAAAGCGAACGGGCGGCGCGTACGAACGGGCGGCCGTACGAACGCGAAAGCGTACATGTCCGTAAATAAATAAATAAATAAATAAATAAATATTGTCATGGTAATGTTGTTTTATTATATATTATAATATATATATATATATATATCTGTATATATAAAACAGTAAGCTGATTGACTGCATTGATTCAAACCATTGGACGGATCTGGCTGAAATTTGGCATACAGTTAGCTATTATGATGTAGACGTGCGCTAAGAAAGGATTTTTCGAAATAAATAGGTGCTCAAACAGGGACATTGAGATTCAAGATGGAAATTGGAAATTTTATTTTCATTTACTAATAGTTGCCATTGGTTACAGTCTACATTAGAAATTAGCATTTATTTATTGGTTGCCATTGGTTATTCGGGCAGATCAGGTACAAGCTTGCATCAAATAAAATTATTGAACATTGCCTACCAGGGTGGCTGAGTTGCACTTACCCAGCAAGTTACACCCAAAAGGAGTTCAACAATCATAATTTTTTTAAGAGTTGTGATTTCTTACGAGCAACCAAATTTGTTATATTAATCCACCGTATTATATCAAAATAAACTTGGTATAACTTTGATAATTTAGAGTTAAATCATACACTTCCGTACAAACAGCACGGGGTCCGCGATCTACCGCAGGTAGATTGCCTACCTGATAATGTACTGCTGCGATTCAGAATTTTTATTCCGGGCAACGGAAAAGATAAGATAAATGTTGAACACCATACACTGAATATTGAATAACGAATTGATCAAAGTTTGAGTCATAACTCATATTGAGTTGATACATTTAAAGGGCGACGAAGTGCACGGGATCAGCTAGTATTATATATTATAATCGGGCCATACTAATTAATATGAATAATTAATGATCGATTATTATTTATTTTTATTATTAGTATTAGTATTCACTCACAAATCTATTGTCTGGATAAAAACAATACTACAAACAATTATCCATCGATCTGTCGAATAAAAATATAAAACAAATAATAAAACTATCAATAATAAATAATTCCGGATACTTCTTCTCATTTTTTAAATTAATTAATATTTTTTTTCTTTCTTTTTCACTCACTCACGTGTACCATTCAAAAGAAGTTTAACTTCCCGCGCGCGTACTGGTAACACACATGGATTTTTTATTATATATTATTGCAACTGAATAATGATCCAACAATATCGACTACTAAATCAGGCACAACAATCGATGCAATTTTTACGCGATATATGGATAATGTTCAGTCACAAATGTACGTTTCGTATTTCAGTCATCATATGCCAATCATAACTACTATACCGATTGAGCAAAATGATAATCAATCATTAGCATAAAAAATAATAATTAAAAAAAAAAAATATAAAAAATATAATTTACATTGTTTCTTTTATTTCTTTATTATCCTCATTACCCAGTCTATCCATGCCTTTCTTTCTTTTTCACTCACTCACGTGTACCATTCAAAAGAAGTTTAACTTCCCGCGCGCGTACTGATAACACACACACTTTTTTTATATGCCTATGATTTATCATTGAATTCCGATTTAACACATCCATTACAGTGACTAGTTACTCAATGCCGAGTAAACTCAACTCGTACTAAACTAAGCAGAGCAGTTTATTTTACTTTTTTATTTATTTCACAAGTGTTTAAAAAAATATTATGATTGATCGATAAGTTCGAAAAATTAAATCAATATTCCTCAAAGTGTGATTATTAGCAATTTAAATATATCAAAAATAAATAAGTAGAATTTTTTTTTCTAGTTATTTAACAGTTATATTTTTAGAGAATTTGATATTTGTTCAAAAATTATTTCAATCTTCCGTATTACTGTATAATCAATAGAAAAATAAATTACTGTTAGGAATAATATCAATTTAATGTACTAAAATATTCTTAGAAATATAGTCTGAGTGGAGACGGTTACCTATATGGCTAAATCATTGTATTCAAATTTAATACATCAGTTACAGTTACCTACTCGGCAATGTACACCGGATACCTATAGTATACCTACTATAAAGAAAAGCAACTTCCTGTTTTTTTTTTATTCTGGAATAATACTTATTAGTCACAAAAGACTTTTTGTGAGAATAAACTACTGGTCGTTAGGTGTTAATAGTGATCGTTAAGATTAAATTATCAATAATATGCCAAGAGGACGCCACACCCGCATGTGTTGTCTCCCGTCTCCCGGTCTCCGTCTTACAATATAAAAATAATAAAAACGGTTTTGCACGGGACAACTGTTTTCTCACCATATTATTTGTTATAGAACTACCATATTTTCACAACACGTAAAGAAGAACTTTATCTGTTCAACAGTGTGCCCATATTTTAGATAACGTAAATACAATAAATGTTATTTGCTTCTAAACATTTTGGTTTTTCATTTGCTTATAAAAAATGATTGGATGGTGTTATTAAAAATAAAAGCACCCTGTTGCACAGATAAAGTTCTTCTTTACGTGTTGTGAACATTTGGTAGTTCTACAACAAATATGGTGCTAGAACAGTAAAGTTATCCAGTGCAAAACAGTTTTTGCTATGTTGTACATTTGTAAGACGGACACAACACATGCGGGTGTGCCATCCTCTTAACCTTAAGCATTTTGATCGAAAACGGAGACCGTTCCTAGATTATTAGAAATTAATTAAGTAGGTCCCTAAAAGAAATATAATAGGTTTGATTCAGGATATTAATTTTTAAGACACATTTCTCTTTTATTTTGAAACACCGGACTATTATTTTCCAATTGTTAATTGTTTATAACAGTCGTTAAGACTTAAGAGTCATTAATATATTGTGTTGTTTTAATGCTCAGTATTCATCACTCTCAATGCGTGAGAGTTGAAAAGGGTGATTTATTTAAAACGTCTTAAGACTCTTTTAATAGCACAAAAAGTGCTTAGATTTTCAATATTAACGCCTGAAATTAACTTTGATTTCGCGGGGTAACTTTGATACCCATGTATTTTTATTCACCAGAGTACCATGATGATTTAATAAAATTCATAAAATGGCGTTACTTTGATATCACATTAAGAAATATAGGTATCAAAGTTTCCCGCAATGTTGTGGAACTTTGATTGCATATTAAAAAGATTGATATCTCAAAAGATACTATCAGAAATTTAAAAATTAAAACGCTAAAATATTGATCATAACTAGCTGTAACTAATATTTAATTTTGAGAGTTGTATCATTGATACTACAGAAGTTATCCATAAAATAAAAAGTAAAACAATAAAAAATTATCAAAATTATCCCATTTCAAGATAGGAAATTGGATCTTATATGTGGGGTCAAGAGTTAAAATTTTCCAGTACTTTTCAAAATAGTCGTATAAAAAAAACAAAACTGAAGAAGACTACTTGCTGTTTAGAGTACTTACCTCATTACACTGTAATTGTATTATTGTGTTAAATAAGTCAATAAATATAAATATATATTGTATAAATAATCATAAATTATTGGTTAGTACAAAAGTGGTTACATAAAACGGTTAGTAAGTTGTAAGTGGTAAATACCAACATTTTTTGTGCAGGAGCACAAAATGGGTTTTCTCTCTCACTCTCTCTCTTTATCTCTCTTTGCTATAAATTCATTTCTCTAAATGTCTACATTGATTATAAAACATGTGCAAGTTACATTAGGTATGTACAACAATATTCCGCGTAAGAGTGAACAAGTAAACACGAGTACTAACTACAAGTTCGCGGTCGATATATATTATTACTTATTATATACCAGGTACTAATATTCAAGGCTGGCCATTAACGAGTTAAAAAAATGATTTTATTTTAACTTTTTAACTTAACTAGTTACTTTTGGCATTTCATTAACTCAACTGTTAACTTACTAAATTTATTTTTTAATTAACATGAAATGAACTAATTAATTTTTCATTTTAAGAAGTAAGTTAAGTTAATTTAATTATATTTCACTATTTCAGTCTATTTTGTTTTCATGTCAAAAAATATTTACAGTGAATTGTTTAAAGTTAACTCAGTTAAGCTAAATGTTAATACACACATTTTGTTAACTTTTTATTAAGTTAAAAAAAAGTTAATTTGTTTATACAACGTTAGCGAACTTAATTTTTTTCCAACCCAATACTAAATATTATAGACTATAGTGCTTATACTTTTACAGTATTTCCATATAAGTTAGATTCAAATGATATACATTTTTAACATGTAGTTAAATTAACTTTAAACTTTAAACTTTTTGTTATTATTGGTGCATATTAACTTAACTGAGTTAAAAAAAATCATTAACTTTCCCAGCCTTGCAGTAATACTAATACTATAAATAAGCAATACTTGCCTGTTGAGCTGGTCAACGCACACGCCGTGCGCACAAGGGCTGCTCAGGCAAGCGAAACCTGCCCGTGCCGCACTCGGCGCCGATGACAGCAACGACGCGGCCACAGCGAACGCAAAGACGGCAACCGACACGACTGGCAAATGGTTCGGTGGCATTTAGCATTTCCGTACAGGATCAGCCTTGGTGAGATTCGGTCGTACTCCCTACACTGAGCACTGCAAATGTCGTGGGCAGCGGACAACTTTTTCGCCCGTTCTCAGCGAGCACTCGCCGGCCAGCTCATATACAGCACCACGGTTTTGCTCGTATGGTACAGGACGCGGAACCCGATCGGTGTCTGAAAAAAAAAATCATTATCATATATCGGGGCTGAGATTTCTATGCAATGTGGAAATAATGTATTTTGGGAGATCCTAACAAAGCAAATTATATCCATTATATCGTTTTTGTATTGCATATTGTTTGATGAATTCAAATTTTTGGGACATTTTTTGAGTCTTGAGGACAATTTTTAGAAATTATTTTTGAAACGAACATAAACTATTGTAGTACAAAATGTATTTACGTGTTTTTTTAGTTTCTGAGTAATATATTTTCCTAGTGCATATAATATGATATTTTTATAGAGTCCCGAAAAAAAAACCCAAATGATAATCTAATCAGAGAATTAGCATTAACACAAAATATAATATTATACAATCTCTATGCTGTGTTATCAATATTATAAAAATTATATATAAATTAACTATACATTCAATTATTCAAATATTATTCAATTAATTATATATTTATTTTATCCAATTTTAAAGCTGGGAAAGTTAGTCACTTTTTTCAACTAGTTAAAGTTAAGTTACTTTAATATAAAAATTAACTAAATTAGAATATAAGTTAGCTTCTGAAATTTACCAAATTTCTAACTTAGTTAAATTGAAGTTAGTTTGGTGAAAATAGTGACTTGAGTTACAGTAGAAGTTAGATATTAATTTTTTTTTAGTTTAAAATATAAATTTGAAAAACCATTTTTTTAAATGTAATGCATTATATTAATTAATTATTAAGTAGGTGATTAATAACTTTGTAACTTAACTTTAACTTTCTAATTAGTTAGTGCCCTGCTTTGTTACTATTTACTATACTAAAATTATATATATATTATTTTTTATATTATTTAATAATAAAAATATAAATATTATTATTATTAAGCAACAGTAATAGAATAATAAAAAAGATAAATCGCAACAATTTTGATTATATTATCATTTTGTTTTTTTTGTTTTTTTATTTTGGTATTTTTTCCGTATACCATTTTTATAGCATCAAAATCCCTGATCTAACTATTACTCTAGTATTATACACTTAAGCAGGCCCTATTATTATGTGCACCACGACACACAATGTGCACTACGAATGTACAAGTGTGCACTACGATTTGATCGTGTGAAAGAAAAATTAAATAATATACCAGCTACTAGGAAATATGAGTATTTCCTAGTCAATGTGAATCTAACAAGACCCCAAACAATAAAATCCGTTGTCCAATTTCGGAGATCTACCTTGCTAAATGAAAATCTAGAGAAAATAACTCTTTTTTTTTATCTGTGAAAAATTAAATAATTAAAAAAAAAATGTAATCCCACATTTAGTGTCTACTTGATCATTCCTTTTTAATGAGTTATCAACCAACTTTCTAGCTAGGTATCATAGTTTAGGAGAAAAGTTAAAAAATAGAAATTTTGGGACTGCTCAAGCCAACGTTTTAGTGGATTCAAGTGGTTATACCACTTGGGTCTGATATCAAATATCTCTTATGAATATTTTATATTAAAGCTAGCTAAATTACCCACCTACTCATCATTACTGAGATACATTTTTACTATTTTCCTATTTAACACAAATTCTTGAAGTTTTAAAAATTCAGACTTTTTTCATTTCCATTACCATACTTACTTGATTAAAAATCAAGAAAGTAATATGCATTGTTATGATTTTAATTATTAAAAAGTTAAGTGAAGGTTTTTATTATTGTATGCTATTTAATTTTTATGATTTTTATTAAAAGATAAGTATTTTGTTGCTTTATTAAATTGCATTGTTAAATTATTATATACATATAATATATAATATATATATTCCTTTTTCTAAGATGGTAGCGAGAATAAAATGAAGCGTGCAGTACGAAATTTTACAAATAATAGGGCCTGCACTTAAGCAATACCCAGCATTAATGTATTACTCACTGGCAATAACTAATAGTAAAAAATACTGTACCAAAATCCTGTGCATATTACTTGCGACCAAATAGGCGCCCGCATTAAATATACCTCAAGGTTCAAAAACGGTAATTTGAATGCGTTACGAATCCTAAACATATAAATTACGATAAATTGTTTACCAGCTACAAGCTACAAATTCCATCCCGGGTATCTGGGGGTATTAAGGGGTATCCGATTTTCGTCCCAGAATAAATAAATACATTAGGTATCTTGAATTCTTGACTCAGGTATAGATAGACATAAAGTATTATAATTATACATCATATTTAAACACTTTAAATTAATTTAAAATTTACTGTATAGAGGTACTCCAATTTTTTTTTTTTTGAATTTCTAAATAGATTTCTAAACTTTTCCAAATATTATGTTATTATTCCACCTAACAACCACGACATATTAATAAAATAGGTAATAAAGATAATGTTTGAAATTGCCTACAATGCAGGACGAATAAAATAATTTAATTCTTAAAACAGATGCTATGTACATTTAGTCCAAGTAACAAATTTCTAAATTAGTTATCAATTATTAGTATCAAGTATCAACTAAATTATTTAGACTGATTTTTTGTGATGAAAATTTTGATTTTATTCAATCTACTTATCTACTGATCTATATATATATCTATATATATATATATACATAGTAATCGTATGTATAAGATATATTTTATATTCCATAAAATGTATACGTTTTTCTAAAAATAAACAGTGTTAGAAATAGATGAATAAAATAATAGGTATCTAGATAAAAATAAAAGGTGCGAACAGTGCTCAAAACGGACACGTCCTATACGGCTATACTCCCATTTATGTTTTCGTATGTAAATGTTATGTCCATGGCAGATAATTATATTATTATATTATATTTCATATAAGAATTAAAACGGCATACTCATCAGTCATCAGGAGTCCACTGTATTTACAATAAAAATATTATATTTAAATATAACAATAATAAACACCGTGATTCCGGGGTAGCTGCCGCGGCCGCAGCCGATCGATCGGAAAAAACAAATTATGGGCTAGATATTATTTAAGCCGGAGATAATATTTTAGATTTTTTGATTACTTTGAATTTAATCATATATTAAAATTTAAAAGTAAAATTACATTAATGAGTAATTATAAATAGTAGTATAGTACTATTAATAAATGACCTACACTTCCACTGATGTTCACTGATCGTGAACAAAAAACAATAGAGTAAGTACAAGCCTAGAAGGCATGTATAATATTATGTATATATTAATTAAATAAACATTAACAAAATATCTAAATAAATTGCAGTAGATTAATGAAGTTTTCGCCAAAGACTTGTAGATAATATTTAATAGAAAATAATATAGAAATATTGTAAATATAAAAAGAAGAGAATAATTAAAAATAATTATAAAAATACAATAAGTTATCTATATACATATAATACATAACTGTATTTTTTTTTATCTAGACAATAGTCTCACTGAAAATAAATAACAATTATAAACACTAGTTAAATTCTATGAATGTGTATATCAGCTAGGTACTTGAATAGTTGAATGTATACTATAAAATATTGTATACTTTATAGACTATAGTCACGTTTTCGCACATAAAATTATTCTAATGAATCATTAGAGGCGCCGAAAGTTGGTTTTGCCTATGACAAATGGCATAGGTAATTAAATTAATGGTTGGAGAATTTTTTATTAGTACTTGTAAATGTAAAATAAAAAACCCTTTACGTGTTTAAGCTTTAAAAAAAAATATATCATAGGCGTTTCAAAAGACATCGGCGCCTCTGCTCATGATAATTAAATAGAAAAATATCTGACCAATTAATGTAATAATGCACGAACATTTCAAGGAAAAAAAATAACGATCACGAGTGAAAAGCAAATTGTAACATTAGAACCAACATGTGCTTCTAACTAATGTATAATGCTCGTACATTATAACTAATAAGTATGTATTTTAATTTTAATTTTAAATAAAAAATTATAAAATTTTAAATATTTTTAATAAAATATCTTTTAAACAAATCGTCAATGCGATTCAAGAGGACCACCGGCGGATGATGGAGGGCCACCCACTTAATTATGTTTAGCCCCCCTCCCGGCTCCCACCACCGTATAAATTCATCACTCTACGTCTATGAGGAGGACTCTGTTTAAACTTTAAAGACTAATATTGTATTACCAACATTTAAAATGTTCGTGCTATATACACAATATAATTTATAAACTGCTATTATTATTTTCATATCGGTAGTTCTAACCCATTGGCCATTGTTGTTAATCGAATAAACATTACTGCTCCAGTACTTCCTGTTAATTATTGAGGGTATTATGGCTGCTATATGCATGTGATAGCCATTTCAAATATTTCAATACCGAACACTGAACAGCACAAAACATAATATTTGAGTATTATTCTACGGTACACAGGAAATCACATTCTTATGTACATCCAATATTAGTTTATTCATTTTTTTTTTTTTCATTAATCATTATTAGATATAAATGGTAAAAATAATTATCTATTTAGAAACAATAAAGAAAAATATCTAATAACAATAATGTTAATCTAACTACCTATGGGTAGTATTTTCGCTTATGGAGCTTACTCAGAGACATTTGAATGTTCTACTTTTTATTTATTTTTCAATTTATGTCAAGAAAATATTTGTTACAATAAGAGAACTTTAAATTTTAATACAAGGTTTAAGGTTAATTAAAAAATGTTCCAACAAAAACATACAAGTATAGAAAATTTGTCAGTCACAATTTGACTACAATCATGAAATTAACAATATATTATTCGGGACTTGAGCAAAGAATTAAACAAAAAACAACAGAAGTTAGAAAATGATTGTTATACCTATTTTTGTTCTTTTAGTAGCAAAATTATGAATGATTAAAATATTCGTAAATACCTTAGTAAGTTCTCAGAATACTTGTAAATTAAATTTATATTCTAAAAATTGAGTAAAATACAGTAGAACATAGTGTCAACTTTTCTCAGAACGTCATAATTAAAAAATGAATTCCGGAAAACACTACGTACCAACCAAGTTTTTGAAATGACTATCGTTCATAAACTAAATACGGTGTATTAATAGAAAACTAAAAAACAATTTTAGTTTAGTCTATCTCTAAGGTATATCTAACATGACCTTAATCATATTGGTATACAGTATACACTATACACTAAGGTACATCGTACATCAAAACCATTAATAGCTCTCATAATTTATGGGGCATGGGCACTTCCTTAATGTTAAAAATGGTTTTATAAAAAGCCATAAATTCTTATTAATACCTATGTTATAAAATATAAATAAAAAAATAAAAAGAAAAGGAAAATAATAAATATACATATCTACATAATTGAAAGTTGAAATAACGCAATCGCGATTTACCACCAACAGACCAATAATTGTTATTTGTTATCGCCTATCGGAATCGTAAGTGGAATGATTGAGAATTGATACAGTCAAATTATCGGGGAATAAAAACAATTTCTTGAAATATTTTAAAATTAAATATATTTTTTTTTAAATTAATTTTATATTAAGAATTTGCATAGTTAAAAAATATGCGCTAAAAGTGATAAGTAACATTTATTTCAATATTGAAACAAATTTTGGAAAAACATTGTAATTTTCAACGATATTTGAGCTCTACTTATGAGGTTTGTGACAGACGATAGCCTAGAATATATTATGTTAAGTATAAGTATTTTTATAGAAATGTCTGCTGCCAAATTTATATCCTATCAAGCCGAAACTGTGTGTGGTCCGGATCCCCCAATATTGTTTAAAAGTAGAAAAACTTTAGCAGCGAATATTGTTTATTGATTATTGTATTAAGAATAATTTTATATTTGTAAAGTATAAATTATGAGTGTCCATTGTCCAAAGTCTATGAACAAAATATGTCAGACCCCCTCCCCTCCTTACACTGAAATGTTGTTTCAGTTAAGGTCTTGTATCCCATGGCATGCATATTTACGAATTAAGAACCACAATAAAATTCAATGAAAAAACTTTACTCGGCCCAGCTTACCGCCAATGTACTATTATTGGGTTGAAATCGATCGACGAAATTTACCATTTCCTGACTCATCACTCTAGCCATCAAATTAATCTTGTTTCACGATTTTCTCGGTTGGAAAATCGACACGGTTATGTTTATCTTTCGTATTTCGGTATATGATTCCTGAATAGTTTGTAATCGCCAATTTTTATAATATCCATAAACATTTTCCCAACACAAAAACATAGCGGACGAGCTTCAATTGTTTTTTATTTGTTTTATTCAGAGTTCCTATAATCTATATATAGATAGGTAGTAGGTTTAGTCTATAAGTCGATATGAATCATCAGTATGCATCATTCGTCACTATCATATACCTAATAATATGTTCTACCAAAGATCCTGCAGTGTGCGGTAACCGGTGGCTGGTGGCACATAATATAATAAAGTATAATAATTGTCTGATGATAGGACGTGTACAGTATCGGCTAAAATGCAGGGCCTAAAATTATGTGCAGTAGCACACACTATGTGCAGGAGCTAATATTAAATGTGCAGTGCTTATTTTCAGTTTTTATACATTTTTATTTGATTAATATTCGATATTGATTAGGTATTGAAAATTACTAATTAGCATATTGTATTCGTTTAAAATTCTTAACACTAAAAATAATACCGAATAAGCCATATTCTGGGTGGCTCATAATATATAATAAATATATTGACCCGTTTTCAAAAACCCAGGATTTTTTTTTTCAAATAAAACTCCAAAAAACCCTACGGGTTTTATATGAAATGTATTAATGGGCGGTTTTATCGAGTTTTTTCAGAAAAAAACCTATCCGAAAAAATTAGATGCACTGTTTTTTGATTTTTCCCCTATCTATTATTTTATTACCAAGTATTTGTTAATTTTTGTTTAAATTATTCATTAAGTATTTACGTATTTACGAAAGTTACGTATTTAATACCTTATTAATAAAGATTGTTAACATTTCTATTTACTGTTGGTGTGTATTTTTTTCTGAAAATTAACACAAGGTAAAAAAATTAAGAGTGAATTTCTATTTTATTCAGAAAAGCAGCCCGGGTTTTTTCGGGCTAGGCTTTTTCGTGCCAACTCTGATATTAACCCAAGCTATTTCGTTTTTAATTTTAAAATGTTAAGTGATAAAGCCATATAGGTAGCAAGGAATTTTATAGAAGATGATCTTAGATTGTATTTATTATAAGTTATAACTAATTATTAATGAATAGCAAAAACAATTATGCAATGAAGTTATAATATGTGGCTTGTGCACTACTAGGTCTATGTTAATAGTTTTAAAATATTTTAGCGTGGAATTAGGTGTGCAGTAGCGCAATTTCCGGGTGGTATTTGATAATTTTTTAAGGGTAATCAGTTTTTAACAACAGGAGTGCTTAAGATATCATTAAGTGGGTAGGTAGGTAAGTACTTTTTAATTTATTTTCTGCATCGAAACAATTTAACGGTAGAAAAAAACATTTCCGGTGTTGGCACTTGACGTTGGCGTAATGAAATCCAACAATGTTTTTAAAAAAAAAAAGAATTTATTTTCCGAGTAATACTAAATTCAATTTTGGTACATGGCCAAAAATAAAATACGGAGAAACTTTCATATTACGAAATCTCGTGACTCGTGTGTCGTGGGAAACAAAACAAATTGTAATATAGAGAAATTCATTAAATAGAATTGTATAAATGGCTGTCAAAAATGTTTCGTTATACAAACATTTCGTTAAATAGAAGTTCGTTGTTTCATTGTACATGCATACACACAACTAAGTACAAACCGAAGTCAAAAGTTTAAGTTAATATTTTACCTTGTAATTAGTGTTCGCAAACTTGTAATTGTTGGATAATATGTAATAACTAAGTGATAACTAATTGCTAATAACTAATGTGTAATCTATTTCACACATTTACCACAAACGGCTATATAAATTGTGAAATACTCTTATGCTTATAGTCACTTGGGTCTTGCGAATGTATTTAGTTATAACTTATGGACCGTGGTCATGAATGAAATACTAAAAAATAAAAACACATGTGCAATATTGCTATGTAGTTGTTACAAATATATTATTTACTTGCTCACATAATATAAATGATAATATCAAATACCTATATATCAGTTATATATATTTAAGATTTAACAGTAGGTATATAATTATCAAAGTTGATATTCATTTACGGAGTTGAACACAAATTTTATTAGAGGGTATTATTATTTTAACGAAAAATAACAATAAATAAATACATAATATAGGTAATAGAAATTCCCATAAAACTTTATGCTTTCATGCACAAACATCAAAGTCGTACCTATTATTTTTTAATAAGTTATTTATAGGTACATACAATAATATTAACTAGTATTATAGTATTGATTTGAGTTTGGTAAAAATAACAATTTGTTGTGTTTGTTCCAAAATACGTTTTTTATAGGTAGAGGTAGGTTATATTTATAGAGATCCGTTATGTTTCACGACTATTGTTAAAATTGTAATATTTATTTTTAACATGACATAGTTATTTCCGAAAATAAACCGAAAAAAAGTGGCCCTAAAACTACGTAATTTAAATAACAATATATTTTTTGCATATTGTTCATTCTGTGTGAATAAAAATAAAATACCTTCGCATTAAAATGTCGTGTAAAATCAAATAAAATACCATTTTATTTATTAATAGAGAAAACGGATAGTGGGTCAAGAGACTTCACAAATTCACAACAACAATATGATATAATAATTAATATTATATTCCCCCGTTGGTTCGTTGAATTGCCGTTGCTCAAAATAACTCTGATCCAACTACTGAAATAATTCAAGTGTACGCTCCCGATTTGAAACAATAATGATTAATTGCAACACTCGAGAAATGGTATTAAAACGTAGGTACCTATTGCACATTGAGCCACATAATTGGACAATCGAAGGAATAATTATTGCAAATTATAACAATCAACAATACCAGTAAACCGGCACTTCTGTATTTACTATTTAGTATTTAGGTACCATATTATGCGTATATGACATAATATGTAGTATAGTACACAATACGACTGTCACTGTATGTACACTTTATGCAGGGATTAAAGTGGGAAAAATTCCAGAGGGGACTAATGTATCCAATGGATACTATCCATATAGTTTTAAGCTTTCCATATTATATAATATTATGTATAATGTTTAATGTATAAAATCCTAATTTGTTAAAGGGGACGCTTTTTAACCACCGTCAGAGATAGGGGGGGACTGAGTCCTCCTGCGCCCCCCCACTTTAACCCCTGACTTTATGTACCTGCACAATATTATATACATATTAGTTTAATACAACATAATAGTATATAAATATAATATATTTTGTATAGGTATATAATTCTATATAAAATATCTATTATAACGATAAGTAAAATCCAATAATCGAGTTTGTCAGGAGTGTGTGTGTGTGTGTTAGAAAAATCGGAGTTAAGAGCAAAATAATAATAATATAATATAAAGCCGGCAGTCGGTACCAGGGACGAGTATTTCGATACGCCTAAATACAAACTGCGAACAGACACGCCACCACCCCGTCGAGAACTCACGCAACATTCCGTTACTTCCATAAATAGGTACATAATAATATCGCACTTTGAGCTGAGTAAAAAAGCGAAAACACGATAAAAAAAATACACACACACACACAAGATATAAAAATGCATCAAAGGTACATTTCGAGACATATTATATTTTTATTAAATTATTTGCTATTATATTGTACTATATGATACACATATTATTTTACACGTAATGTTATATTTATATATACTTATTTTTATACCAATTTGGTGATTAGGTTTAGCTTCAGCTTTTGACATTTTTTTTTTTTTTGAAGATAATGATCTTAAACATTGAACTAGAAATCAGTTCAATGACAACATTTTTATATTAGGTACATTTTACATTATTTTGTATAGACTTGATGGGAGGAAGAAACGCCCACTGATGAGACACTCCTGGAATTTCGTAACATATAAAATTAAATAAGTTATAAGTACTCTTTCTGTCTTCATAATAATTTAAGCATACAAATATTAAAGTAAAAACTTTAAGTAATACTCGGAGTCTTGAATAAAAATGGCTTGGGAACCGATACCCGGAAGTATACACGGTCGTAGAAGATAAAGGATTCACAGCACGTCAATAATATGTTATATATATAATTGTATATGAATGGGTTTTGCCAACAAAGGCATTTTGAGTAAGTGTATATAATAATAGGTTTACTGGTATATCGTATATATACCTGTTGATGAAAAAGGCATCAGGGAAATTTCAATACGTAGGATACGTAGAGGGCGAGACGTATATTGTATTATAATTTATAATGCTGTGAAAGGGATATTTCGTTTTATTCCCTTAACATCCGTAGGCCATCAAGTCTTCACAAATAGACATTAGTGTACTTATTATAGTCATTGTGACATCGACATCCACCGGTCGATGTCTATTATTGAAATGGGAGTACAAATAGGAAACATATGTCGTATGGAGTGAATAAATAAATCAAAACTTAATAAGATGTCGGCGAACTACTCTCTCTGAGTCCTGACCAGAGACGGGCACAACGTAGTAAATTTGTGTTTAGCAAAACCAAATAACCAATCTTGCTAGAATTAACATCAGAGTGAATTGAACCATTATTCAACTTAAAGTTAAAATGTAAATACATTATCAGATTATCCGCGTTTGTGCGTTGACTGTTATATGATAGGTAGGTACTGCATTTGAAATATCGTAGAAAAACCTAATCGCTAAAACTAATAAGGCCCTTAACTTTAAATTTGATTAGGCAGGTATATAAATTTACTATTAGAGCTAACAAAACAAAAGCTAAAAACACAAGATTGGTTATGTCGAACGAAAATTTACCTTATTGCGCCGTGGGTGGTGGTATCCTTTTGAAAAAATATCCATACCATAACAGATATCGTCTTAAAATAGGTACTGTTAAGAAAGTCTTATAAAACACGAGAGAGGTAGGTGTTTGAATAATATCTATTTAAAATAAATCTAGATTTTTAAATTTAATCAGATTTGCAACAACAATTTACAATACAACGGAGACGGCGACGTTGGTATATTATTAATTACGTTATGTAACTGTCGTAAGCATGGTCTCAGGTGTAATTGTGTATTTGTGTAAGGTTGTTAAAGTTAATGGTAAATGATAATATGAAATATTTTATTAATAATTTACAAATGTCAACCAATATTTTAATGAAAATGTGATAGTAAAGCTCATAGTTGGTACTTGGTAGCCTCAACCAGTGACGTTTACATATTATCGATTAACGCCATCTTACAAGGCACAAGATATTATTTTTTCGAAATAATATTATGCTTTCAGTATAAAAAAATTATTTCTATTATGTCCACCATAAATACTATATTGAATTTATGTATTACAGATAATATTGATCAACTGGATACAATTATAATTAATATTTATATCAGAAATATTCGGTATCATAACAGTGATATAATATAATACCCAAAGGTGGGGGCATTAACTTGTTAAAAAGGTTTTTTTTTTAACTATTTAACCCAATTAGTTAATTATTTTTGTTTTTAACTTATTAACTTATTCAGTTAAAATTTTTATTGTCGTACCTTAACTTTTTATAGTAAATTATCAATGTCGTGCAGTTAAGTTAATTTTTTTTCGTGTCATGCGGAACCAACTAGACAATACTGATTCGATGACTCTTTTTCAATTTTGGTCATTTTTTTTCTAATTATATATTATAATAATCTAATTGTTTACACAGTGTTAAACGTCTTGATAAATGTTTGTGTACATCAAGGAACATTTTCATTTATGACTTAAAAATATTGTAACATGAAAAAAGCTTTAGTATTACAGCTTTAAATAAGTTTATTTTCTATCTCAACTTTAGACTTATCTAGTTAAATTTTTTTTATTTGTTCACTTTTAACTTTACTGAAGGCGATTTAATTGAATGCACTTAACTTGCCACAGTTAATTATTTTCACTAACTTGCCCTTTGATAATACCTATATATTCCAGTTACATTTTAAAATTCCGATCAGGCCGTTAGAATTGGGACTTGAGTTTGGACTTGAGTCTGTGGCGTATATAGAGGGAGGCCCCCTAGGCCAGAGCTTTATTCCATAGTGAAATTGCAGGTTCAATTAAATTATTTCATGTATATCTACACTGTTTACAGTTTTTCACCATGATTAATTTAACGGTGGATTAAAATCGTTTTGAGGAATCAACAAGGAAATGTTAGATTGTCAGGACTTGCTTTGATGACTTTGATGTGTTAATAATTCACAGTAAGATAATATTAAAATATATATGTTTATATGAAATTGTCAATATTATTTTAAAAAAGAATTAAAAAATTAATTTCACATAATAATTATAAAATTAAATTGAGCAATTTTTATTTGTATTTATAACCATGCCCACCTCCTAAAAAAATGTTTAGTTATGGCTATGTTAGTCGCACAAACTGTATACCTAGTGATAAATTGGCTCATAGTGAAAATAATTTGTATATACGCTACTTACTTGAGTGTTGTATAGTTAAATGTATACGTTTTACTTTTTACGTAGCGATAACACTACATTACTATTATTACTAACTAGGTATTTCAAAATCTTTGTGTATAAATTATTATTAATATTGCGGTACATCAAGTTTATCTTAATAATTTACAATGGTTAAAAATTAAAAATACAAAGCTATATTTCCACCGATTTGTCGTTCGATAAATTATTGTCACCTATCTGTATTCATAAAACATGTTTTTGAAAAAATAATACAGCACCAATGCACCATTCTATTGACTACTGACTATACTAACTAATATCGAGTCCGAAAAATGAACACTTAATAATTGTTATAATTTTATTATATACATTGAAAATGATAATAACCATAGTAAACCAATACCTGGCCATCAATATTCAATGGTATATTATCATCATTAGATTTTATTCATCTATATAGATTGTATGAAAAACTGAAACACATAAAAAAAACCGTAGGTATGTGTGTTACCGTTACGGAAATACGGACTGTTAGTCGAGCAATTTTTAACAAGGCTGTTTCACTAGATTTAAAATAGGTACGAGGTTATAACCTACTTGCCTATGAAAATAATCAAACATATTTGAATGACAAAATTATTTTATTTAAAAACTACAAAAGTAAACATATTGTCCGTTAATCTGGCACCCTAACAAATAAAAATAATATTTTCGGGGGATAAGCTTACAAATGTCGAAACTATGGTTGTCACAAATTGTGACTAATCGAGAACTCATTTCCTAATAAAGTTTGAGTTAAAAAATTTGAATTTGGGATGCAGGCAGGTAAATAAAATATGGTAAAGAGTATTATAGAGTATAGACTACAGGCTACTTAATTAGGTATAATTATGTTCATAATTGATTGTACTGTTTGTATATCCGGCTATTGCATTAATTAGTCATGACTCATAAAATGTACTCTTTACAAGAATAGTTTTTCAATTCACTCATTAATAATATTGGTAAGTACCATTCATATTGTTTGTGTTAACTGTTTATCGTATGGTGTATAGTTATTATATGCTAACAACCTAAACTGCTGAAGCCTTAAAATGCATAAATAAAAAATTAAATAGTAATTACTAATTAATAGTTTATAATCAAAACGTTTTAGCGAATTTAAATTGAAACCGTCGATCGAAATAACATAGTGGGTATATAATTCTATATATATTTGGAGTGTTCCCTACCACCCGCAGTCCGCAGAGCGCACATATCGACCTCAGGCCTCAGGGAAAGAAAACAAAATGTTTTAATTAAATATTCAATATAAATTCGGTTCCAGTAATCCGGTATACCAGTATACCACCACTCAAAAATGTCAGTGGTTATAGATGAGTTGAGATACATTTCAGTTTGCATTAATAATATAGTCAGTGATATGTATATAGATATAGTATATTTATAATTATATGAAAAAATAAACATTTAAATTCATAGAAAACATAAAACCCTATCGTGGTGCGTTATCGTTAATTTTTTTTTATTATTTAGGCCTCAAGTGCACTCAATGCACATTTACGTTTTTAATAATGCTCGCATAGAGTTGAGAATGATTTAAATGTCGTATGAATACGCAGAATGCAGAAATAGAACGAATGCCGGGAATAAGTGAATGCATGCTGAATTACTAAGAAAATGTGTACAAAATAATATTAAGTCATGAAAAAGTTTTAAAGCTGCATTGTAACTTGCAATGTTGTATTACACAATGGTATAATACATAATAATATTATATAGTATTAGACGGTTGAAAACCTAGTGTTAAATGTACCTATTGACTACGGTTATATGTACTCCGAAAGTCCGAAGTATACCGTAATAATATACCGTGGCACTTCCGTACCGTTGGAAGCTGGGGACAAATTAGAGAACATACCCGAAACATATAAATATAATATATTACGTCGTACGGTATGATCTTCGTGAATTCTACATAAAATACAAGTGCTTATTAGAGAACTCTACGCCCACATGTGTTGTCTCCATCTTACAAAATTTAAAACATTGCAAAAACTGTTTTTCGAGGGTAAGAACCACCTCGGCTGTTGTTCAAGGTAAGCAACCAAATTTTCACACTATAGAGAGGAGAACATTACTGTGCAACGTTCTGATATCGAAGCAATAAAAACGATGTTACACAGTAAAATATGTTTTCCTCTTTATGGGGGGAAAATTTGGTTGCTTAACTTGGACTACAGCCTGAGTGGTTCTTATACCCACGTAAAACAGTTTTCGCAATGTCTTACGTCTGTAAGACGGAGACGACACGTGAGGGTGTATCGTCCTCTTAAGTGTGTAATGGGTAGGTATCAGTGTATTATAATGTATAGTTTTACGAAATCTAGTATTCATATGTCATACCTATTTTCCAGTAAATTATTTTAGGTACCTACAACATGTTTCGTAGACAACCATAATTTGTTTTTGTCCCAAGCCCCGAGTCCGATCTCAAAAGTCAAAACCGAAAAAATCGGTATGAGCGGTACAATATGGGACTACCCATAATAATATATTAATATTATGTAATAATTGATGTTGGTCTATTATAGTTATCGATGCCGATGCATATCTTTCTTAAATAGTGGCCCTAAGACATATTTTGCGTAGGCCCGCTAGCTTACACATTAGTTTATTATACCCGCCATTGCCACTGCAGTGGCGTCATCGGCGATCAGTACCTATTTGGTGCATTAGTGCATTTGCATTTAAATATGTTATAATAAATATTTATATCGTATTGTGATCTCGGCGAAACATGTCGATGGCGATTCGCAGCCTGCAGTCTTATAGAAAAACGCAAAATGACGCCACTGCAGACGGAGCCACCACGACTAGCTGTTTGAGTGCTCGTAAATAGTATAATATTAAGTCGTACTTGTGCTGTGTATCTGTTTAGTGTTTACATGTGCGATCGTTTACCTGTGTGCGTCCTTCACTATATACGTCAGAAATCCACCCCGTGACGCGGCTTTCGGTACACTGTCGATAGCGCGCCGCAGTGTGTACAATACGCCTAACCGGTAACACACACACACAAACACGCGCGCGACGGACTTAACGATTTACAGCGTAGCAACCGAATGTAGTTAAGACAACAATACACATCATTCGACACACAACTATACCTATATGCCTATACATATTACGTATATAATATATAAGTTAAAACTTAATATTATTGGTTTCACCTATACCATAAAAACCGTACACACACACACACACACACACGAGCCCATACCGACCGAAACTTTGGAAATTACATGACACTATATAGGTATAATGTTGTATTATTCGTAGTGACATGATATATATATATACAATACGTTTGGCCGTTCCCCACCCCAAATTATAAGTCCTACGTAGAGAGTTCAAACAGAAATATTGACCTGGTATGCCCCACGGATAAACGAATATTATGCCTATATTATGTATACTGTATAGTTAATAAAGACTAATAAGACATTTAGACATAAGTAATAAATAAATAATCCTAATCCGTGTGCACGGTGAAACGTAATAGTATTACTATATTCTTAACTACACAAAATCCGATTGACTTATGCATCTATAATGTTACGGAAAATTAACATTTACTTCCAATACTTTTTTCACTGCTATATTAGAGTTTACTATTTAGTAGGTAATTACTATTACATAGTTATAGATATCAAACATCAGTGCTATAAGTAGTAGCAGACAGTCGTGGTGACATAACGATTGAGAATATTTATTTTATATTATATAGACTTGGAATCTGTTGGACATAAACAAATAAATAATATTTTTGATCCAACTATTATAATAATAGTATATTAGTCTATATAATATGACGCAACAATATATTTTTCGATTAAGGGGATTCGATACCGTGATTTTCTGTTTTTGTCTAACACACTCGCGACATACTATTTTAGATGTTTTTTTTGAGTAACTCTAAAAATTATTACTGAATGTTTATATTACCAATTTCTATGCACCATAAAGTTTTCAAAATATTGCTCTTTTGAGCTATTATAGGCATAAGACTATTTCTAGTTTCGTTAGTTTTTTCTTAATTATTGTTAATAAAAAATTGTTTGTTCAGTCAAAAAACTTGAAAATGTAATACAAAATGTCTCATAAGTTTTTGTTAGTGAAAAGTAAAAAAAAAAAGTTGAAAGTAAATCCACAACAATTTTTATGAACGTCTGAAGGTCAAATTTTCATAAAATTCATCAAAATCACGAAAAATGGGAAATTATTTCGAGTTAGAAATTCATATAAAATATCCTATTTATATCTAAGCTTTAAAAATTGAATACTATATATACCCTTTAAGTTTTCTTACATTCACCGAAAATTAAAAACAGTTTACCGGAAAATAAAATAAAATTTGAAGTTAGACATTGGATAATTCACCCGATAATTAACAAATTCTCATACAACGATTGTCTTATTTTGTTATTATTAAAAAAAATAATAACAGTTGGTACTTGACATTTTCATTAAATGTTTATTTTATTATTTTCTATAGATAATAAATTTGTTAAAATATTTTAACTCATTTTGAGATACTTATGGAATCTGTTGGACATAAACAAATAAATAATATTTTTGATCCAACTATTATAATAATAGTATATTAGTCTATATAATATGACGCAACAATATATTTTTCGATTAAGGGGATTCGATACCGTGATTTTCTGTTTTTGTCTAACACACTCGCGACATACTATTTTAGATGTTTTTTTTGAGTAACTCTAAAAATTATTACTGAATGTTTATATTACCAATTTCTATGCACCATAAAGTTTTCAAAATATTGCTCTTTTGAGCTATTATAGGCATAAGACTATTTCTAGTTTCGTTAGTTTTTTCTTAATTATTGTTAATAAAAAATTGTTTGTTCAGTCAAAAAACTTGAAAATGTAATACAAAATGTCTCATAAGTTTTTGTTAGTGAAAAGTAAAAAAAAAAAGTTGAAAGTAAATCCACAACAATTTTTATGAACGTCTGAAGGTCAAATTTTCATAAAATTCATCAAAATCACGAAAAATGGGAAATTATTTCGAGTTAGAAATTCATATAAAATATCCTATTTATATCTAAGCTTTAAAAATTGAATACTATATATACCCTTTAAGTTTTCTTACATTCACCGAAAATTAAAAACAGTTTACCGGAAAATAAAATAAAATTTGAAGTTAGACATTGGATAATTCACCCGATAATTAACAAATTCTCATACAACGATTGTCTTATTTTGTTATTATTAAAAAAAATAATAACAGTTGGTACTTGACATTTTCATTAAATGTTTATTTTATTATTTTCTATAGATAATAAATTTGTTAAAATATTTTAACTCATTTTGAGATACTTATGGAATCTGTTGGACATAAACAAATAAATAATATTTTTGATCCAACTATTATAATAATAGTATATTAGTCTATATAATATGACGCAACAATATATTTTTCGATTAAGGGGATTCGATACCGTGATTTTCTGTTTTTGTCTAACACACTCGCGACATACTATTTTAGATGTTTTTTTTGAGTAACTCTAAAAATTATTACTGAATGTTTATATTACCAATTTCTATGCACCATAAAGTTTTCAAAATATTGCTCTTTTGAGCTATTATAGGCATAAGACTATTTCTAGTTTCGTTAGTTTTTTCTTAATTATTGTTAATAAAAAATTGTTTGTTCAGTCAAAAAACTTGAAAATGTAATACAAAATGTCTCATAAGTTTTTGTTAGTGAAAAGTAAAAAAAAAAAGTTGAAAGTAAATCCACAACAATTTTTATGAACGTCTGAAGGTCAAATTTTCATAAAATTCATCAAAATCACGAAAAATGGGAAATTATTTCGAGTTAGAAATTCATATAAAATATCCTATTTATATCTAAGCTTTAAAAATTGAATACTATATATACCCTTTAAGTTTTCTTACATTCACCGAAAATTAAAAACAGTTTACCGGAAAATAAAATAAAATTTGAAGTTAGACATTGGATAATTCACCCGATAATTAACAAATTCTCATACAACGATTGTCTTATTTTGTTATTATTAAAAAAAATAATAACAGTTGGTACTTGACATTTTCATTAAATGTTTATTTTATTATTTTCTATAGATAATAAATTTGTTAAAATATTTTAACTCATTTTGAGATACTTATGAAATTTTAATTTTTTTAGTTTTTATTTTATAAATGTCAACAAAATTTTAACCACTGTATCAAAAACCTTGAAAATGTAATACAAGGTTCCTCATAAGTTTTTATAAAAGCAATTAGCAGTTAAGAAATATTAAATATCTATGATCACGGTTTTTTTTATAATTATTTTAAGTTCAAATTTTGACTAAATTTATCAAAATCTTGAAAGTTTTCAAATTATTTTGTAGTTAAAAAATTAAAAAATTTTCAATTTTCTTAGCTAAGGATTGAAAATTTAAAACAAGGATTCTCAAAAATGGTATTTCACACTGTAACCAACAAACCTAAAAAATATATAAGTACCTAAAAGTAAACACAGTTATTTTTTGTATACGTTTTAACTTCACATTTGGACGAAATTACATATTAAAACCTAGAATAACAGTTTTACCTATACTCCGGCCCACGAGAGAACGTCCGTTAAAACTCGTCCGACGCTGCGCATCTGCATGTTGCCGAATAGTGGGAATGACTCAATGACATCATGGTTGGAGAAAACAGACGTCGCGTATTACTATATCGATGCGCGGTTTACGTATGGACTCTCGTGGGCCGGAGTATAGTTAATTTTATGTAATTTAAAAATATTATTCGTGGTTAGGTATATGAAAATTTTAGTGTATATTATTATATTTCATTCACACAATGACATTTTCAAATGTAATTTGTTTGGCAAAAATGAATTTAACCTATTTACCGTTGTACAATTGCCTAGTAAAATAAATTACTATACCTTTTCATATTGTTGGCATGGGCATTTTAAAATGTACAAAAAATTTAGATTTTTAAAATACTCAACATTTAATTTAAAATTAAAATATCGTAAAAAACCTACGCGAACTTTTCAATTTGATAATAGGTCAATTCACTTCAATTGGAAAAATAACAGTAAAATGGATTTTTCTGAACGTGAAATTTGATATATTATGCGTAACCTAATAGAACGGAGACAACACTGTGGGTACGACGTTCAAGGATGGTGGATGAATGTGATGTTTGGATTATGTATGTATTATCTTACAAGTTACAAGATATTAAAAAAATACTATGAAATAAAACTTACCTTTTGATAATGGCTATATTCGATGCCTATATATATTATTTTTACCTCGTGCAGTAATTTTTAATGATTTAGATATAGGCGAGTAGCTCTAAAGTTTCTTTTGCTCTTTGCATTTAATATAATATAGGTAGATATATTATTTGTACCTAATACCTAAACACATATTATTTTTATTGAAAATAAGTTCACTCGTTAAACTTATCCAGTTGTGAATATAACTGTAGGATTACTGGAAAAAAAACGTTTTATTGCATAATTTGGCACACAAAGGGCGGTTCCCGCATAGGTATAGAGATTAATTATATAATATGCAAATCGGACAACTCCCATTGCTTGTACTAGATTTTTCGTATTATTATAAAATAGATTGAATTAAATTACTTTGAATAACTGTAGTTATATGGTAAAAATAAATTGAGGAAGTAAATTCGATCAGAAAGAGAAAAGTTTGTAACCTAAACCTATACTGTAACTGTATAGTAAATGATCTAGTTACTCTTAGTTTTATTATTTGCCGTTAAAATGAACTTGCCCATTACAATTATTCATTACATACTGCACATTAGATACATAGGTATATTATAATTTATAATTTATCAAATGATAATAATGATAGTAAGTCTGTGATTTCATTTGCCAATGCAATACAAATAGTTTTACCTATAGTAAACGTATGCACTGCAGTCATTTTCATTTATCCTAATAAATTTGGAGTAAAGTTCATGTTATAATATGTTATGATATGTTTTAATTCCCCGATATGTTCCCCATACTTTTGTAATCTACACAAATACACAACACTACTAACTACTGAGTTATGTTTAGGTAGAACTAATAATACTAATGAGTAATGACTTAATAAATAATAATACTAGTAAATGATACAACAATAAATTTAAAAAGCAGATCATATATCTGTTGATAAATTCAGTTCAAGACTGCAATACACAAAAACTAAAAAAAAAAAAATCAAAAATAAGTTATAATTACACCTTTTTAGCTTTTGTATGTACATTGTACCTACCTACTTAAATACTTTTTTAACTGTAGCAGTCTTGAACTGAGTGGTCGATGTATTTTATTAAAGGTCGGATTAGGAAATTCTCGATTGACTGTGTACCTACTAAAGAATTAAAGGGGCGGCCCCTTACGGTCGCAGTAATATTATGTACCTATAGACGATTTTTTCTCTCAGGTTTCTCGTAATATTTCCTTATGGCGAGCATGGTAATAGCCAATAGGCAATTAATATTATAATAATAACTACGGTAACATCACTTAGCATATAGGTGTAGAATGAAGGGGGTCTAAGAGGCCTATTTCTCTCCTGGAATTTTGTATAGCCCCCCCCCCCCCCATCCAATACATTTTAGCAACCTATATAAATTAATCAGCCCATGTCAATGGCGTCAAGGGGATCAATCCTCTCTATAGGCTGTATAATTTACATACCTACCTAATATGCAAACGTTTTCGAAGTCCTAACTTAAGGCCTCTAACTTTAAAGACAGGCTACTGGATAAATGCATTTCCCGCCCACTAAGACAAAACCCTAAATACGCCAGGCGCCTACGCCTATGTTTATTAGTACATATACAAGAAAATGCATAATATGTAATAAATAATAACTATAATACTGTATTGCTTACTGTGAATTGTGTCAAAGAATTAAGTTAAGTTGTAAACAATAAAATGTATAAATAATACATAGTGATTGCATCAGTTATTCCGGATGTCGTCGATGGACGAGATATAGAATGAGTCGGTTTTCGAATTTTGACTATGCGTATCTCAACATTAAGGAAATTTATATTTTAGATCATTTTTCAAAATTATTTAATATCTAAAAAATATACAAGTAAGTAGGTACCTACTATTTACTAATCATTTGGCAGTTCGACACTTTGTTACACACGCCATATTTCACCATTTGGTAGGTTATCTTCTTCTGCGTCTCTGTCTGCGCCTTGCGGCCTAGACTTCCTCAGGACTTCCTCAGTCCTCAGACACCGAAGATTCATCGTCAGAAGATGGATATTAATATAATTAATATCAAAAATAATATCATATTAACAATATTCCGAACACATTATTATAATATCATTAATCTATGTATTTAATATAATTTATTGTAAAACATAATACTTGTATAATAGTATCAGCCCCATCGGGTGTGCTGAACATTTCTATAATTATAAAAAATAAAAAAAAAACTTTTTTGTACCAGTAACCTGTATCTAGTGTAAGTATATTTGGTCATTATTTCTGTATGTATGTATATATTTTTTATTCTTCCTTTTACCGTTAATTTTTCCGTTTATTTCTTCAGTATATTATTTTCATATTTGAGGATAAAAAAATAATAGGATATAAATTAATGTAATAAGAAATGAAAAGGTAGGGCTGAAAAAAATCGTGACAAAAGAATAATATTACTTTTAGAAGCTTTATAAAAGTATTCAATTATTTTTCAAGACAGAATAAGAAAGTGAGTTTTAACTGAGGTTTTTTAGTTTAATAATGATATTTTAGATTCTTAGTGGAACGATGAATGTATTGATTTTACAATGATGTGTGTTTTTTTTTTAAATTTATTTTTATTTTTGTGTCTGTGTACACGAAAAGTAGTCGAAATAAAGCTTCAATTTTCAATTTCAGTATCTTGTTCGATTGGAAAGTGAATCAAGTTGGTAGATTCGGGAGGTCAAATTTTAAAATTCCCAATAGTTTTCACAAGGTCCAAGGTCCGGGATTAAACACATAAAAATTAAGGAATAACAGGAATTTTTACGCAAAATCTGTTTTCCGAAAAATTTTGGTTTTTGGTGTAACTCTAAAACAAATGAACGTATATACATGAAGTTTTCACTGGTTGTTTATATTTGCATTTTCTATACATCATACATTTTTTAAAATATTATGATTTGTTTTGAACTGATTAGGGACATTATCATTTTAAATTTTTTTTAGTTATTACTCTAAAAATAACAATAACATTTTATTTGTTGGTTTCGAAAGCTTGAAAATATAATAGAAGGCTCCTAGTACATTATTTCAAAGGCAGATGAAAAATATTAAAAATCCTTAATCACAATTTTTTTTATAAGCATTAAAGTTCAAAATTTGACAAAATATGGAAAAATAAGAAAATTAGCAAATTATTTTGTTAAGAATTCGTAAAAAATTACCTTTTTAAATCTAAGATTTGAAAATGTAATACAAGATTACTCATAAGTTTGTCAACCTTTATCAATAAAAAAATCTCTACCGGACAGTCAAATTAAATTTTTATGAGCGTTTGAAATTCAAATTTTTACAACATTGGATGTTCACTCGATTTCTCATGTAGCGATTTCCTTATTTTGTTGTAATTCAAAAACGAATAACTCTAGATACATGAAAATTTAACTAAATGGTCATATTAGCATTTCCTATACACTGTACAACTTTGAAAATACTTTGACTCTTTTTGAGCTGTTTATAGACATTTTCAGTTTTAAATTTTTTTAGTTTTTTTTTCCCTAAATATCAATAAAGTTTTATCTGTTGGGCCAAAAAGTGTAAAAATTTAATACAAGGCTCCTGCTATATTGTTACAATATCCGTTGAAAAATATTAAAAATACAAAGGCACAATTTTTTTTTTTATAAGCTTTTAAAGATTGAATTTTGACAAAATTTATCAAAATCTCGAAAATTATCAATCATATTGTAATTAATTAATTATAAAATGTTCAGTTTTTATAGCTAAGGATTGCTATAGCGTTAAACTGATAAAGCATTATAAGTACCTAATGGATATTGTGATGTGATTAATTTGGAATTCATTTAGGTCAATTTTTTTTAATACCATAGATAAGTATATAATATGTCTTATACCTAGAAGGACATACCGTCTGTCCGTCTCCGCTCAGAATCGTTTTTCTTATACAATGATATAATAACATTGAATTCAAATTCAAATGTAATACCACCCATTATACAGTGACCCAATTGTAACCTAGTGTACAGTAGAGCGACACCCACTTGCCCAGCTTTTTTTTTTAGATTTTGAGTGGAACAATGAATGTTTTGATTTTACAATGATGTGTGTTTTTTTTTGTCTGTCATCACGTTTTAGGACATTAAAAGTGCTTGGATAAAGGTTGATAAACTTATGAGTAATCTTGTATTACATTTTCAAATCTTAGATTTAAAAAGAAAAATTTTTACGAATTCTTAACAAAATAATTTGCTAATTTTCTTATTTTTCCATATTTTGTCAAATTTTGAACTTTAATGCTTATAAAAAAAATTGTGACTAAGGATTTTTAATATTTTTCATCTGCCTTTGAAATAATGTACTAGGAGCCTTCTATTACATTTTCAAGCTTTTTTAACCAACAAATAAAATTTTATTGATATTTTTAGAAAAAAAACCAAAAAAAAAACGGAAAATGAAAATGTCCCTAAACAGTTCAAAATATTTTGAAAATGTTATCGTGTATAGAAAATGCTAATATAAACATTCAGTCAAAAATGCATGTATCTACGGTCATTTGTTTAAGAGTTGCACAAAAAACCAAATTCGATTTTTTCGAAAACAGATTTTATTGTAAAAATTCCCGTTTTTTCTTAAATTTTATTTTGTTTTTCACGGCGCTTTTGAAAACTACTGGGAATTTTTTAATTTTGACCCCCCCAAAGTACCAACTAGATTCACTTTCCTGTCAGAAAAGCTACTGTTGAAGAAAATCCAAGCACTATTTGATTTTAAGGAGGTCAAGTGTTATATAACTATAAATATTTTTTTTTTTTTAACATTTATTTGGATATATACAATCTGTAATAATAATTTACAATGAGCATATGAGCTGGAAAATAAAATACAATTGACTTGGTCGGCGTGAGGGGGAGTAGTTACCCAGGAGTAACACTCGACATGAAATCCTATAAATATAATTTAATAACAACTGTCTTATATCCGTTTATGCTAACCTCACTGATGCAACATAATATAGGTATTGGTGATGATAATAATAATAATAATATAATATAAATATATAATATAATATAATATAGTCGACTCTAGACAACTCAAAGCAGGTACAATGTACAAATTCAGGTCTTTCATTAGAAAAAAATGTCGTTTTATGTTATTTACACTTAAAACGTTACACAATTGTTGTGTTTATCGTTATTTAGAATTAAAACGTACAAGTTTTGCGTTTATCTTTATTTAGAATAGGGTTAATATCTATTAAGTGTATTAATAATAACTAATGCGGGCAGGTAATGGCCCGGATACGAAATATAATCAATTCTAATATGTATGCATAAAATAAATATTTCTAAGAAATCAATATCACTTTTAAATAGACTTTAAATTATTTCGTTTTGCGTTATTTTTCGTTCAATGAAATTCTATGAATTACGTTTTGCGATAATATTCATGATACTCTATAAATTACATTTTGCTTTATGTTTTGCTTAATGATATAGTATGTACTTTGTTAATCGTTATGTTTTACTATAATTGGTAAATATAACTGGTATTTAATTATTTTTGTTTTCCGTTACAATTACCTACGTTTACAAATTTCAATCGTTTTTTGTCAAATATAATCATATCGTTATTATAAAATTTGTGAGCCCTGGGTTCCTACAATTATTACAGCTTATCATATGTCATTGAAACTTTACCTACCTTCCGACCGTACTTAATAGTTAATGGACTAAAAATTGATATAAGGCACACGGCGCTGATGCCATTTTGTCCTCCAAAATACACTCTGCGGGAATAACGATACCGCCTTGTAGAATCAACCAAATTTCATAATTTTTTTTTTAATTGCTATTTGGTAGAGGGAAAAATTCTACGGCCCGCATCGATCTCTGTTTTTCAATATTTTATTCTCAAACTTTATAATATGTCTAAAAAAATACAAGATAAATACCATTTTTTTTACAAATTTTAATACAATTATTTGAAATAAAATACAAAATCAGAGGTCGGTGCGGGCTGTAGGAAGTCTTCTTCATTCAGAGAAAAAAATAATCATCAAAATCCGACAATTCTACAAAGCTTGAGAGTTATTCGCGTAAAGTCATTTTTTCGATATAAATATATAATACTTTAATACGTCCTGTCAACCCCCCCCCCTAAATAGATAGGTTAGGTAAATAGGGTAGTAGATTAGTGTAAAAGTCTTATAATCGAAGTGGCAACTAAAATGTAAAATTTAATCATCAAATTTTATAGAATTGTGGAAAATTTGAAAAACTGTCACCAGGACCCTTAAGTATATAAGTTCTTAATTTATATATGCTCTTTTTACTTCTTTTCTTTCATACCTACGTTTTATAATTAAGTTCATTTTTAATATTGTTTTGTAAATAAATGTGATACCTACGAATATATTATTATTTTAGAATTTAGATGCACTTTTGATATATTTTATGTGTTCGTTATATTTTTTAAAGTAACGAGTGGGCGAAATTTCTTATGAGAGGTGTCGTAATAATTACTTAATAAACAACACAATTCATACAGATGAAAACAAATAAATAATTAGGTTAAATAAGGATAAGTTAGTTAAAAATTAACTAAAAATCATTTATGTCAATAATTTTCCCTATAGAAAATTAGAAACATATTATTTTAAGTTCGCCTTATAAAAATATTTAATAATAATAATTTATAATTTATGAAACACAAATGTTTTTTCTGTGCCTATATTATGTCACTAAAGTTATATATTATACGCCTCAGATAGTTTACGACTAGTATTTTATTTTATTTTACGACTAATATTTTTTTTTCCATAACATGTATACTTTTTGAAATAATGAGCTTACAATGATAAAAGAATCACCCGGTGATAATCAGGAATTATACTTATTTTAGTTTTTACATTTTATTTTTAAACGAGTTTCTTCAATACATTTGTTAAATACCTTTACATCATGTAGGTATATTATATAATTTATACATAATATGTAAAATGGAGTTTTTTTGGTAAATAAAGAATTATTATTATTACTTATTACAATAATATATTCAATAGAAAATTATCCGTGTACCAACCTGCTACCTTTTATAGTAATATATTTCCAATTATAGGCCAGAATAATAAAACAGGAAATCTATTCAATTTGGGTACGTAAGTGCGTAATAGGTACTACTGACATTTAAATTATTTGGACGTAGTGAAATGGACTAGCATTTTACAATCTGGTTAACCAGGGACCAAGTTCTGGGTTAGTGATCACTTGAAGAACAAACGTCAATTTCACTAGTACTTATATATTATTATTCATAATTTAGATTGGTCAGAAGTTCTTCAAAAAATATAATTTAAAATAGGTAAACACAATCAATACAAGAAAAAGTGAACAAGAATACATTTTATCCAAAACAAATATGTGAAAAATCACCTCGTATTCCCTTGCTAATATTCTAAATAGCTAACTTAGATATTGATATTTTTGATTTATTTATTTTATGATTTAAAAATAAATTTGAACTTCAAAAACAAAACATTTAAATAAATAAACAATTAAAATTAAATCCAGCACTCTACTATAATATGATGATTATTTTTTGTATTGTTATTTATTATAAGTGAATCCTATGACCTACAATTATATATTATTGTGAATTATAGATGTCAAATTTAATAATAAAAACATTTGATTTCTTCAATGCAACTGTTAAATACCATTACATTATGTAGGTACCTATATATAGTTTATACATAATATTATGTAAAATTGAGTTATTTCTCCATAAATAAAGAATTAATATTTTAAGTTTTCAAAGTTTGTATATAAGAATCCAATTTTTTTTTGCATTTTCTTCAGTTGTGTATAGGTAACCACTAACCATCACGAATCCAGACAGCTGTGAAATGGAGATGGAAAAATATTAAAACGGCAGAAACACAATGAATTGTCATTCGTCTTGAATTATCAGTTTAAAAAAATAGAAAAAACCATTTTTTTTTTTTTTTTTTGGCAAATCATAACAACTGCAGGTGTTGTATCTAAAATTAAAAAAATACATTAAACTTTTACAACAAATGCAACAAAACGAATCTTCTATCTTTCACAAGTTAACACAGTTTCATAAAAATCAAATCAATTTTGTTTTGCAGCTTCTTCAATCAATATGACTTATGTAACCGGTCGTAGTGTTAATATTATTGCTTACTTTAAGGGCCAAAAGAATAATGAGGAAAGATTATTGATTATGTAAGATTAAACGTAAAAATAAATTCAAACAGAAAAAGAGAAAAAACAACTAGAAACAGTATAATATTATGTTATTTACATAAGGAAATACTTATCTACAACAAAAAATTAAATAAGACGCGGCCTGGTCCACATTAGCAAAGCGGCCCATTGTAGTAAGCAAGTTACTACCTAACAATAAAACAGATTCCACAGGTACATAATTAGTATAATATACTGTAAATCGGCATAAATCGGATATTAGAAACGGAAATAGGATTTCCTACTGGTTAGCATAAGAAGACAGGCTCACTGAATAATATAATTACTCAGGAAGCCCTGTATACGACAATGTTCAAATATAAAATAGTAGAATGATTATTTCAATTGAATCATAGATTAGCATTTTAGCAATACGCAGAATTATACTAGGAAATCATAAAATGCGTGGGCTGGAACGATGACCACACATCCGTGAGCCGAGATACAGTATCCATAGGCAAGGGATACGGGGAACTTCATGTAAAAGGGAGCCCGAATCGGCCTGTTTTCAGACGTGTACTACCATCCATTAGTGCAAGCACCTTCACGCCATTTTGTACAATATTATTTTGGACTTAGAAAATTATCGAGCGTTTTCATAAAATTCCCAATATCGTCGCCTAAGAACCATCATGGCCAATCTCAGTTTTTCCAACTTTTCAGGGTGAACAAAAAACTGTTTTTTTGTTAGGAATTTTGAATGTTGGTAGACCTTTTGACATTAAATAACTCTAAAAAGTTTCATCTTATTGTCAATAATAATAATATTAGTAATACTGATTTCATCGAGTTTTTGGCTGCTGACGGCTCTCTATTAATAGTGGCAGTTCCGATATTTTTAGATTGGCCATGATAACAATTTTTTTTTTTGATAACAATTTTAGATAGGCCATGATCCCACCTATGATACTGCTAATAAAAATTTTAGATAGGCCATGATATACCACTGATAAAAACAATTTTAGATAGGTCATGATGACTTTTAGAATATTTATAGCAAACCTATTAGACAAACATCGAAACTAATCACTTGGTCTTATGCGTCTCGAAAATACGAATCTATAGATGTATAAAACATATATTTGAATTTTTTGAGATTGGCCATGATGGTTCTTAGGCGACGATATACAACATCTGTCTTTTATTCATCAACCACGACTTCAACATCAAATAAAGTGTCTGCGATCTATAACATCTTGGTAGTCACTTATCTACTATTAGTACTACGATAGTAGGTACCGAGCTCCAAGATCGTTACACCATAAATATTCGATAAATATTATTTTATTAACCGTGAATTGATTATATTGAATGTACTTATACAGTTTTGATATTTATTGATCATGTATGGACCTTGTGAAAACTGTTTTGAGTGAATAATGAATTTTCAAACCTGAAATTTTTTTTTTTAGTTCTGATATCGAAAAAATAAAAAACAATATTGCACAGTAAATGTTCTCCTCTTTATAGCATGAAAATTTGGTTGCTTAGCTCGAGCTGCAGCCTGCGTGGTTCTCCCCCGTGCAAAACAGTTTTTGCAATGTTTTTATTCCTCGTTATTGTTTTGAATAGGTAGTTTCAAGTTTGAATTAGTTTATATTTATATTTATATTGCTATTTAATTTAAATTTCAAATAATTTATTTTCTAATATTTCGGCATTAGTTTATAAATTGTTTTCTTTTCAGTTTTCAACGTTCAAAGATTTGAAAATCTAATTTCATGTAATCTATTTGTGTAAATGTGTATTAGGGATAAATGATAATGTACTAATAAATAATAATAACGAATAATAGTTAAAATAAATCAGAAGACCCTTCTCAAATTTAAATAAAAAACAATACTGGTACAAATGTACAATACTACAATGTAATACGTAAAGTCGTAAACAAATATAACAATGTAACTGTACTATTGATGAAGACGTATACTTTTAATCAACACCTAAAATGTATCAAATTTCGTACACGTATTGCCCTATAATAATATGTAGCTAAAATAAAATTAAGTTTTTAATGCCATAGATCAAATTTCGTACTAGTACCTACAACTGTACTGAGGCGCGTTCCACAGCCTCGCGCGAGGTACGCGTGGCACGTGACTGTACAGAGAAACTGCGCCGCCTGAACTCATCTGACGAGTCGTGCCCGGCGCTGTACCGAGCCACACCGTACGCACGAGCTGATCCGTGCCCACGAGTCGTATTGTCACGTATGCGTTCAAGCCGTCGTCGTCGGCTTGTACTAACTAAAATAATTTAAATCGAAAAACGATGACGCACACGTAGGTACCGTTTTAAGGGGTAATACTTAGGCAATTCATATGACATGTACATTTGGACTGTGACAATGCGTGAGTAGTGTTATACGGTAGTCTGTTGTAGAAGTAGTAGCAGTAATTAAACATTAATGTGCGTAGCACGAGCACAATGAAATGTAATATTTTTGTTTGTATGACAATAATAAAATCTAAGCCATAGTAAATTAAATATACTTCCCGAAGTACAACTGTTATATTTCGA